>JABFDZ020000066.1:9495540-9505930 GCA_019775955.2 Pollimyrus isidori | reverse complement strand
CCCCCCCCCCCGGCGGGCGCCCCCCCGGGCGGCGGCCCCGGGTGCAGCCTTGGCCTCCTGTTTGCCTTCAAAAGGTCCAATGAAAAGGGGCTTTCCCCCCCCCCCCCCCCAAAAAATATATATATTACACTGAACCAAAAGAAATAAAGAACAAAACAGAGAGTACAAATCCGTGGAGCATGTTCTGGCCCCCAGTGTGGAGTGGCAGAGGGTATGATTCACTGTCTCTTGGTCCCGGTCGAGTACTGGTGTTAACGTTCCTGGTCTAGTGCTATTGCTCGGTCAGGTGCTCCCGTGTGTCACCGTGTTTGGGGGGCTGGTTGGGCGAGGGGGCCTGTGTGGGGTGCGCACCAGTGGGCAAGGTGTGAGCGATTGACAGCCCCCCGGGCACAATGCCTTCCATCACCCCGGGAATTCCTCCTGGGGCCACACCCACCACGCCCGGAGGATACCTGTGAAAAGGTCACACACAGTAGGTCCTATTAAAGGTGATGAATCACATTGTGATTGGCCAACGACCTCCCAGTAGAGGGGGGCACACACTCCCCAAAATACTCCTAAACTTCCAACTCAGAAAATAACCGGCACCGATTTTTTTTTCCCTCCAGTATGTCCCTGTGTGTGTTTACTAAATGCTAAGCATGGTAAAGGCCCTTGCTAGCTAATGACTGCACTGCTGCTCAAGGAGCCTCATAATTAATGTGTACAATAGAGATTCTGCTCAATGACACTTTCCAAAAGTGGCACTGGAAATGAGTTGTGTACATCTTGCATAACATGCATTGAGCATCAGTTTACCCGTAATGCATGTGTCTACAACATGAAACGCAAATGACAACTGGGGCTATTCTGCAACAAAATGACTGGTCTAAATGCATTTTTTGCTAGGCCAAATCTTTGTAGGCTTAACTGAAATCCTTTTAAAATCAATGACCCTCACCAGACTAAACAAGCAGATGCATTTGTCCACTCATGATCTATTCATATGACAAAATTTAATGCATGACACAGTGACGTACATTGGAAAATCCATGTGAGCGCGTGCACAAGGATAACAATAGAGATTTGCTGCAGGTGGTCATGTTCAGGTACTCATTCATATAAAACCTATTATTTTACAAATTAATGATCTGCTACAGTGATCAGGATTTTAAAGTATTTTAAACTTATGCTGACACTGAATCTGTATGTGTTGTTTTTGTGTTAGATACATCCTGCTTGGTAATTTTTGGTTGTGAGAAGTAGTGATGGCCAAACGAAGCTTGGTGAACCACTTGCTGTATCTTCTGACACCACTAGATGGTGCTTTCTGCTCAAAAAAGGCTCAAAGCATGCGCCAAAGTAAACCAAGAGCACCATCTAGTGGTGTCAGAAAATACAGCAAATGGTTCATCAAGAGATGTACATTCCTGTATAGTACGGGAAAGGGGGAGGGTCATTGAATTAGCAATGCAGCAATAAAACATACAAGAAAAAAAACTATTCTTAACCAGCCAAGACAGACTAATGGCCAGAGTATTTACCTGGTTCTGATTTAGGTATTTAATTTGTCTTGGAGACCACCGGTTGCTATGGCCTGTAGGGTTTGGTTCACTCGGCTGTGTGAGAAAAGCAGTCAGTCCATGTGAGGCATGGAGGAGGACAAACTAGGGACATAAACACCGCCTAATGTTGACAAGGAGGAATGGAATCCATCCTAATATCTTTGAACTTTTAGGATGTGCGAGATGGAGAAAAATCCACCCACAGCACTGCCAAGAAAGGACATAAGAAGTCCATGGTCAGGGAAAGAAAGCAGATACTCGTTCAGAAATCATGCCAAAGTTATGTTTGTAATCAGATCGTGGCTATCAAAAACCCTCCCTCACTTCAGATGCCTTTTGCAGAGATTATGCCCTGCTATGCATGTTACTGTGTTTCAAAGTCTGTCTACAGCTACATATGAATAGTGTCCAACAGCAAACACGAGAACAGTAGAACAAGACTTGTCAAACAGCATGTGTTTGCATCTCACCTATAGGCGGCGCCATTGAGCTCAGGATGAACTTGCTGGTCAATTACTGACCAGGGTGCTGTGGTGACAAAGAACTCCTTGTTGACACAGTTTCTTAGGCTGTCAGGAATGCGGCCTTGGTTTGTGACAGAGAGGCACAAGCAAAAGAAAATGCTTAATAAAATCAAATGGTCTTCCAAGTGGGAAGAGAATTATACGGCAACATACTGCCAAGATGATTAAATTAAGCTGAATCCAGATATGTATGAATCAAATGAATAATTTCAAATGAACATCATTATACCTTCCAGTTCTACCCAAAGGCTTGGCCTCCCTTGTGTTTATGTAAAACTAATGATGGCATCAATTAAAGGATACCTTTAAACTGAAGAGGGCGCAGCTAGGGGGCCCAGGTGGGAGGGGTTGCAGAAACCATTTAGATTTAAATTTTATTCACGTAGCTGAGGGACATTCAGAGCTACTGTGGCACAAATATAATACAATCATTAGAACACCAGTAGATATTAATAAAGGTTTCCAATATTCATGCGAGATTTCAGAATCTGTATTAAACAGATGTGCAAATCATTAAGGTATGCTTTTTTCCATAATTATATCTCTAAAGTGATGAACATACTGCCTTTTTGTTTTTTACATGTTCATTTTCAAACCTACACATATTTTGAAGCCATTCCTGATGACTTGCTTATAGTATAACATTAGCAGGAATAGACACAAGCCTTCTGCTTATGGGCCTGGTGCAGTGCAGGCGGCGGCGTGGCTGGGGGGGGCAGGGCGCTGGAGGGGAACGCACCTGTGATGGCTCGGCGGATCTCAGTGGCGGCCGCTTCTCGCATTTCCAGGGACGCCTGCTCACTGTACCAGGCGGTGTGGGGGGTGCAGATCAGGTTGGGTGCATCCTTCAGCGGGCCCTGGGAAAAGCTTTAGTGAAGAAAACCACATCATTACTCATTTGTTCATCCATCCCCACTTTCCTATCTTTGGTCGTGGGAGTCCAAAGCCTATCCCGTACGCTATGGGTACATACTATTGGCTATTTAAAATCACCTAAACCATATGTCTTTTTCAATTTGAGAGGAAGTCTCCACAGGCATGAGGAGGACATGAAAACTCCACTCACGCTCAAAGGTAGGAGTCAAACCTACATTCCTTGGGGTTACGGCACTTTGCAAAGAGCCACCATAGAATGCTAACACACTACTGTTCTTTTATAAATGATCCTTCTTACTGACCTTAAAATGCACTCTTTATAATTCTGTTAATTAATTTGTGTTCAAAATCATATATTAAAGTGCGCAAGGTGATATGTCCTTTTTAAAAGACTGGCCACAGTTCTCTCTTTCCGGTTCCTTCCAGCATCCTGCCAAAAAGCGCTAACTTCTGTCCGGCTAAAGTCTCTCCTCAGCTGGACGGGCACTTCCTGTGAAGCCGCACGGATCGACGAGGGAGCAGTCAATACTAAAGGTGCTGGCGGGAGATCTGGGGTCCACCTCCCCCTCTCACTTTCAGATCCGCCAAACACAACATGTAATCTAACCTCATGTGGCCAATTCTAAAGCGGATCCTTTCGATGTGAGATTAGCAGAAAGCAGGATACATCTACAGGCCAACAATTTGCTGCTATCGATCATCACACCTCATTACCATTGTCAGCATAATCAATGTCAGCCAGAAAATTGTTTTTGTTATATATACACACAGTACTATATATATACAGAAGTGTGCAAAAGTCTCATGCAGAAAATGATGTTTAAATGATCTTTACGATGTAAAAACCCTGATCTGTCAAAGTGTGATGGCTTAACCATTTAAATGCCTCTTCTAAAGCCACCCCAGTATTTACATTTACAATCTGATCTACCACATTATTATTATTATTATAATTATTATTATTATACTTGACCACTAGAAAACCTCAAGTGGCTAATCAGGACCTCATCGAGTTATATAACTAAATTAATTAATTAGAGCTGGTGGAGAAATTTAACAAATATATGGAACAGCTGAGGTGCCCCTGAGGAGAGGTTTGGTAATTTAAGTGGTGTTCATCTAGCCATCCAGCAAAATATCAGTAACTTTGTTTTTATTGTTTTGTTATTTTGCTTAAATTCTAATATGCTTTTCTTCTGAGCAAATATACACTTATTACCCACTTAAATAACTACAAACATTATTACTGCCTTAGACTTTTGCACAGTACATGCACATGCAGTAAAGTAATACTGTATATATTAAATACATGTAATATTCATCTTTCTTCTACCTTCAATAGTTTAGTTATAGTACACTTATTGGTCTCATTTATTATACAATCAATACTACATCAGTTTCTTTGTTGCGCATTGTAAAGCCTTTACATCTTTAACCCCATTTGTCCACATGCTGCACTATTGTTTTGACAATGTGAAGCCTGGTAGCAGCACAGAACGACAACACTGAGCAACACTGTGTCGCATGAGTAATGACACAGCTGACTTCATAATCACAGTGTAACAACTGATCCAATTAAGTAACTAAGCCTTCCCTATGAAAGCAAAAGCAGATTAAACTCTCATCTGGCAGCTACCAATCTGCCTTTATCCCCATCCACTGCCCACCCCCCCAGCACCCCTTTCTCACGTGAACGGCTCTGTCTCGTGGACGTCCAGGGCAGCTCCGCGTATCCGACCCTCCTTCAGGGCTTGGGTGAGGGCCTTCTCGTCCACCAGGCCGCCCCTCGCTGTGTTCACCAAGAAGGCCCCCTGTCGCATCTGTGCGGGGAACTGACCGTGAAGTGCTGGCAAAGCACACTAAAGACTCTATGAAATAGGATCGTCACAATTATATTCCTATATCGTTAACAAACATATTTTTATTAAATTACTGATGGGGCTTTCGCTTGGTGTATTTAGGAAGTGAATATTATGTATTTTTCTGGCTATATAACACACAGCGGCAGTCGACCCAGTTAAGGAATAGTATACTCTACAGCTGCATAGAATTAAACGAAAACTATTGGTTAATAATTATAGCAGAAAAACAGCATTAAGCATAAAGTGAATTTGATATCGACTTAATATTCTGAGACAGAGACAGTTAGCTAGTGGTCTTATTAGGCCTACTAAAATGTCTTCCTGAGACCTGGGCCTTCGTACACTTCTCCAAGAGTACATTCAAGCACAATTCTAAGCATAGTTCGGCTTCTTTGTACCAAAAGGCAAGACAGAAAGGGTTTCTATATTACGTTCCGCGACGCAAGATCCGCACGTTCCAAAGCTAGCCTGCATTAAGCGTAGCAAACCAGAGTGCGGAAGGATCCACGCCCACCTGCTTGATTGTGAAGTCGTTGATCAGGTGGTGGTTGTGCTCGTTGAGGTTGCAGTGCAGGGAGACGCAGTCGCTCTGGTACAGCAGGTCCTGCAGCGTGTAGACGCGCTGCACGCCCAGAGAGCGCTCCAGCCCGTCCTGCAGGTATGGGTCGTAGAAGAGCACGTTGAAGCCGAAGGCCTTGGCCCGCACGGCCACCGCCTGCCCCGAACGCCCTGCACAAACACAGGCAAGCACTGCTCAGAGGAGGACCCGCACCTTGAAGGCGAGAAGCCCTGCCATCTTGGATCTGCCTGGAGGGAGGTAGAGGGAGCAAACACTGGACTTCTTGTGCCAACGATTGTGCTACCATGGGTAACAACAAAAATCATTAATACAAAGAGATACTGCTAAAAACAAAATGAACATTTTTGGCATTGCGCTTTAAAAATTGCTACAGGAATATTGGAACATTGCACGATTAAATAAGTAACTGGAGCATCAGTTGAATAAAGTTCTGCAATCTCTGAAGATTGGAAGTGTCTCCACAATTTTGGCCACTAGGGTACAAAGCTAACCTTAGCCATAATCTCATGGGCAGATAGTGAGGCAAAAGCCTGAAAAATGCTAATTGACATATTTCTGTGGTGAGGAGCAGGAGAGAGAGAAGTCAGCGTTCATAACAGGATTAGTCAGTTTTGAAGTCTTGTAGTTGGGTGATGGATGCTAGTGTGACTGCCTTAGCTAAGGCGGCCAATTAGCCTCACAACCCGTCAAAGGGCTCTCTTGATAAACCTACGGAGGGGAGGTCATTCCAGGTCGTTCTCGCACCACACCCAGGCCAGAAGACCAGGTGAAGAACAGTCAGAAATCAATCCTTAAAATGAGTGATCAGGACATTTTGGACACCAATCTGTGACACTCATTTCTGTGAGAAAATAGACAGTTCAGAGAAAATAGTTGACCCAGTTTTAGTGTAAGTGACTGCATTTTTATTTCTCTTATAATTCTCAATGAAAAGGACGACTGCTGAATTTTCTAGGCTCCCATGTATGTCCAGCCTCACTGCGGTGAGGAAAAGGTCAAGGTCTGAAGGGGGGTGGGGGTAAGTATACTTACCCCCACTGGGCATAGAACAGAGCGCTAACTTTACAGTAACCAACTCTCCTGAATGGCAACATATGAGGAAACCACAAGTAAGCTGAAAGTATCCCATGTGAGCAGGGGCAGACTTGCAGACACCATACAGACATTTTACTATATTTTTTCCCCTCAACCCCTTGCCTCACATTTGTACATTAGAAGAAAAAGAAATGGAAATTGGATGAATAAAAGATGCCGTACAGAGTGGATAAAACTGGTTCTGCTTGGTTTGGTTAACTGCACAGGGACCTTGTGAAAACTCCCCTCACAAGACTTAATTTAAAGCATCAAAAATTGTTGTTTCGCAAAATAACAGAGACAGAGAGAGAGATGAGAGTACAGACAGGGAGAGAAAACAAGAGGAATGGCGAGCGCTGCGGATTAATAAGGCAGTTTTTCATCTGAATAAAATGAGGCTCACATTTCATACTCCACAGAGAGAAGGGAGAACGAGTGAAAAGAATGAAAAGCAAAAGCAGGATGCAGGGAGGTGTACGCTCAGTGCAGGAAAATAAGCGTTAGAATGGACTCGGATGAAAAAGGGGAGGGAGACGATTTTCTGATGGCAGGACAAAGAAGGGACATACAAAGACCAAGGACTGTAAACCAGGGATATCGACTTGATTCTCCTCACCCTGCTTTAATTAGCTCAACTGATTATTCTACAAACTATACCAGTACTGGTAACACTTTACTTAAAGCACAGCTGTAATGCATTACAGATACCTTCATAATGAATTACATGGATTCTTAAAGTATTCTGAACACGGCCGTAACAATTTTTAAAAAGGCATAACCCAGTATAGCCATGTTTTTAACCCATTATGAATGCTTTATGAAGCTCTGATCTATAATGCACTATAAATACCTTCATAATGCATCACACAATGGCTATACTGATCATTATAATGCATTATGATGGTATCTGTAGTACCTATAATGTGTTATGCCTTTTATAAATAGCTGTAGCAATGTATACTTCTTGAATGTATTATAACGCATTATAATGGCTACTTTACATACTCAATATGTTTCCCTGAAAATTCATCGATATTAAAGAGCAGAGCTAGAAATTCTGGGCCCCCTGAAAAAAAGTCACCTTGGAGGTCTCGTTATATAATTTTATGATTTTACAGACACTTCCCGGGTTACGATAGAAATATCGTAACACGGACTATCTGGGGGGGTCGGCGGGGGTTGCAGGGTCCCTCACCGAATCCGATGAGGCCCAGGGTCTCGCCACGGATGCGAGCCGCCCCGGAGGCCACCTCGCGGATCTGCTCCACGCTCTGCACCCGCGTCCCCTCCCGCAGGGCCTGGTACAGCCACGTGTTCCGTCGGTACAGGTTCAGGATGTGGCACATGGTGGAGTCGGCCGTCTCCTCCACCGCCGCCGAAGGGATGTTGCACACGGCGATCCCTAGGGGGCGCACATGGGCACAGGAAATCCATGCGTAATCTACGATTGCTAATATTCAGCTCCACCCACCTCCAAATCCTCCCCACTCATACGTACAATTTAATAGTCTCTCAACACAAAGAACATGTTTTCCCTCCCATATAGATAATACATGCATGTAAAATCACAGACATCTACCAATGAACTCAAATCACACAAAACTCTTAATTGAGCTATAATTACAGTAGTGGGGGGGGGGGATCTGCTCTAAAGCTGGGAGGTTCACCTTTGCATCAGTTACGATCTGTCACAGTTACTCATATTAAATGGCTGTCTGTCACAATAATTTTAACACGTTCTTTCATACTCGCATTCCACTTCCTCCCTGAGGAAATACCACCCGCTTTTCTGCGCTTCATTCCCAATGGCGCTCCACTCTCAGCATCTGCAGTTTCGATCCTTCGCTAAGCCTTTTCAACCAACGGCATGCCAGTGATGGCCGCTAATGCCGTCAGCTGGCAGACAGGAGGATCTCAACGGACTCCCAGGCCTCGTAAGGCGTCCTGTCAGATGTCATTTAGCCAGGCGCCACGTCATCTGCATACAAGCCGGTTCACAGCTTTGGCAACGGCTCACTCTCTAGCAGCTGTAAGGTTCTCTTCTTCGGGAAAGAGACAAAACAGCTCCTGTGACATGCTAAAGTAATTCTCCAAGCTCCCGTTATGAGACTTGCAGATATTGATTCAGAGCACCACATGAGAGCAGTCATGGACGCCCATCTCGACAGCCTTCAAGGAAAGTTTGGCCAATATTATGATATACTAAGGTATTTTGGGAATAAAATGTTTCCGGCAAGATTTCTGAGTGGAGTGGACCCCACGATACAATTGGCCATGAAATTTCAAAATACCGAAGTATCACTGCTTTTGACAATAGCGTCAAAATACCATTAACTGCAGCATAATGTCGGGACGGTATGAAAAATGAGATGCTGCTTAAGCCTGTGGCTCAGTACCCTTGAGAAAATGGCACAGAAGTTTCCGGATGTTTCCCTACCCAGCTCCCCAGCGGCCTTGATGTCGATGTTGTCATAGCCGCTGCCGATGCGTATTATGATCCGTAGGGCCTTGAACTTCTCCAGGTCCTCCCTGGTGAGGGTGATGGTGTGGTACATCATGGCGCCCACAGCCTCATTCAGTACCTAAGGCAAAGAACAGGGTACCTGCATTATCACCTTACCTCAGCAACACACCAGCATGTGACTGCGTGCCAGGTTCTTTTAATCTAGGGCCTTGATGACCCAAAGCATCTGCTCATTTTCGTCCCAGTAGAGATCTTAATGAATTTCACCGTCAAGTGAATGAATGAATGAACGAACAAATGAACGAACGAATGACAGGACCCAAATGAAAATGAAATGAAATCAAAATATGACCATTTACACCTTAAAAGTACAAGGTGCAAACTGGACACGCCATAATTAAATAATGGCCCAGGCAGATAAAGTCTTCCGGATTTAAAGCCCTCAAAAACTGCACAGCATGTCATAGTGTTAGATGCAATGTCAGGCTGCTGACAAACTGCGTTTACAAACGGTGAAGCATAAAACGACTAAAACTGCGCAGCTGACTGAGTGAAATGCAGACGTGCGGATGCTAAGCAAACCTCAGCTGGATCTCAGAGTAAGTAATAGCTTCACACTCACCTTCAGCTAACTATGTTAACCCTGCCTGCCAGATTAACTGTGAATTTACATAAAGCTTTTATAAGAGCTTTGGCCCAAGACTCCCTGCTAGATATTAACTCAAGGTTAAAGCTCTCCCTACACATTAATTTAATTTCTTCTGTTCTTTGCCAAAGGCTGGGTTTACTAGCAAAGCACCCCCATGTGAATGATGACTGAAACAATAAAACATTTTGTGGGACAAATCATTTCAAAATACGATGTGTAGGTCCACAGAAAACATGGCCGTCTTCCATCTGTTAAGTCAAACAGCAGTTCAGGGACATGCTTCCTGACAGGCATTTCATGCGACGCTAAACCAGTGGCAACCACCACCATCTTATTACAAAAACCTGATTATGCCCTACCCCCCCTTCATCACCACACACACACACACACACACGGGTAAACTCTAATCCCAACAGGAAAACCTTAACCCCTACCCAACCTTAACCATGAGCAACCAATCAAAATATGAGAATTCTTAGTTCTTTGGCTGCATTCACAGATCTTTAAAGAGACCTGAAAAATGGTTAGATGGTAAGATGATAATAAATAATAAACATTTGGTTTCCACAACGTAATATAAACAAAATACACAAGCACAGACATATTGGATAGTCCTTCCTCCTTTCCCCAAAGCGTTCCTTGCTAAGTGCTGCATTTTATGGCTGTGATGTCATCTCACTGGTGTGCTCATTTGACTCCGTGGAAACAGTCCACAAAGCTGAAGCTGAAGCCAGCATCTTCATGCCACTGTACCATTGCTGGAGCTCGTTGGGGGGGGGGGGGGGGGGGGGGGGGGGGGGGGGGGGGGGGGGGGGGG
>JABFDZ020000066.1:9472352-9487142 GCA_019775955.2 Pollimyrus isidori | reverse complement strand
AATAAAAATTATAATAAAATGACCAATTAACACCCCCCCCCCCCCCCGCCACCCCAACGCACTCATGCCACACTTTATTAGACAAACAGGAGAGAAAACAGGAAACGTGCTCCTTGCCTGCAAAATGTTGTCTCCACATTCTTCTGTTTAAGAATTGCACATGGCAGCCAAAAAAAAAGGACAAAAAAAAAACAAGAAGAGAAACGAAAATTCTCAGAGTGTATCCTGGGGGTATCCCCCACCCCCCCGCCTCCCGTTCGTGCCACCCCCCCTCCCACGCGCCCTCCCTCGTGTTACTCCCCTATCACCCTCAGTCTCGCTCCGGTTGGTTAGCAGAGGTGTCTCCAGCACAGTCTACGCATCGCCCCCGGCAGAACCATCTTTAGACAGAACGCCTACGTCAGGCAGAGACGGAAAAAGGGCACGGACCCCCGCAAGCGGACGGAAAATGGTCAGGGGGGGGGGGGCTTTGTTCCCTCTTTTTTAATATCCTAGGAAAAAACAGCCAGCCCCCTAGCTGAAATCAGCCCCCGGCTCCACTCTATCCCACTTGAGCTGGAGGAAAAAGAGGGGGGGAAATAGAACTCTTTTAGTGTCTTTCTTCTCACTTGGCTCCAGAAACAGCAGTGATCATGGCAGTCCTCCTTCAGCCTTTTGTGCGAAGCGAACAAGGAAGAGCAAAGCGGAGGCGCGGAAAAAAGGGAGCGCGAGTGAAAAACTCCCCCAACGAGCGGCGGTGTGAATGCGCTGCGCGCCGCGGCGCCCCTGCCTGCTGCGCGCCGCTCTTCCTTTCGCTCCGCTACTGCGCGCACATTTTTCCTTCTCTCCTTTTTTTTCCCTTTTTTAATTTGAGATCTGACCATAGCATTTTAAGAACGCCGCCCCCCTCCCCACTCTCTCTTTCTCGCCGCACTCCAGATCCCCTTTCCTGAAGAAATATCCCTCGCCTGTTTATTCTTCCAGCATATTTCACGACCGTTTCTCCGGATAAATATCTCTTTTACGAGAAAAACGAAAAGTTAATTGAACAATTCTTCAATCCCAGAATTACCCATTACTCTTCTTCCTAGATCTATATTAGAGTATACTACCGTATATTTTCTTTTTTTTTTTTTTTTACACACACACACACACACAAATAAACTTTTACCACAACAATAAACCCACACCACAAATACCATCTTGCCATTTCACCACACAATCACAACTAAAATTTAACTTGGTTTGCAGTTACTTTTGAATGACCTAATATTTCAGAGGTAACGATAACAAGCTTTTTGAACAATGACAGAATAGGGTCCACCCTTAAATGAAGGATCTATGTTGCACGTCCCAGTTTCCTTGAAAGAAACAAACTGTTCCCTCAGGCACTTGTCACTCACTCTTAAAGCAAAAACGTTAAACAGCAGGCCTTGGTTACGTACCAGTGGCTAATTACTTTAAAAAGTGCTAATGAAATGGCCAACACACAAGATGAAGGGGTGGGCCACACAATACCCTAGGACAATTCCCACCCTGGCAACAAACCAGCTCTGCACAATTTTCACCTCACACGCTAAAGGATGCTGTGCTTTACGAAGCCTGCAGTAGTAAAATGTGACAGGTCCCACGCCTCAAGAATGCCTCCCCCACACCTCCCACATAGAACAGCCACAGTGATGGGAGCGAAATGGTATTTGACTAAGGGGAAAGCAGTAAAGTATTATTAAACACCTCAAACTACGGCGAGAGAGCGGCATTTGATGTCAATGAGTTTATGGGAACTAAATCTACTAAATGGGCACTAAGAAATCCAGTTCCTCTGGTACTGTGGCAGAAATGCAGGAAGAAGAGTGGATGCAACCAAATTCTCTAATACTACAAGTTTGCTAAGAGTGAGCAGCTGGAGCTCCACATCACCGACACACCATGGTCACACCTCAGGGAAAGACCTACTGTTCCTGACAACCGCTTCCTTAAATACCACAGTGAAGTACACCGATTTAAACATGCATGAATCGCACAACAAATGCAGGTTGCGTTATTGAAACCTTCTCGCAAAGTTAACATAATTAATAAAGAAATGATTACTAAAATTTAAAGCCATTTCATCCTAATACTACATCTGCATTATGAGAGGCACATAATTCGCTTTCTTCAGTAAAAATGACATTTTGCAGTTCATTGAGCTGAAATATGGAATTTGCTTGCTATGATTATTTTACAAAATATATAAAATTTTGTTTAAAACATTACAAAGCCATAGTCACGTTTAGTTAAAGGATATATATGTATATAATAAGTGTTAAAGGAAACCTTTAACCCGCCTGAAACCTTCCCTGGAGGTCACCCAACTGTAATTCTTCAAAACGCTTGAAGACATTAAAACGTATAAGGAAGAATGCACTCACTTTCAGCAATTATACTATAGCAGTGAATGGATTCTTAGGTGACAGAGGAGTGTCAAGGCTGAACTAACGCTATACTGATTAGTGTATGAGGTATCGTGGTCTTTAGAAAGCTATATTCCTCATGTCACAGAAAACACTACAACTGCATTTAAATGAGACAATTCATCTAGCATATACTCAAGTGCAGTTGATGGCCTTGTGATGAAGCTGTTAGAAGAATGGGAAAACAAACAAGAGAAAAGGGTGGATCTGCACAAGCAATCAGCCCAAGCTCTTATTTACTGCCTTAATCTTAATTAGCTTTAGCCGAAGTGACATAGAATTGGGAAAAGAGGAACAGCCAGTTCTTGGAGCAAAGGGTTAGGATGCTCGCTCAAGGGCCCAACGGTAACATCACTCTGTCTGCCACAGGATTTGAACCCATGACCTTCTGATTACAGATGCGCTGTCCTAATTCGCCACTCAAAACGTTCACGTGGCATTGACAGGTGAACCACATATAAATACATTCGGAAACATCGGCTTCTGTTGGTGGCCGATCAGGAAACAACCGGCAACAATTCCCAAGTGAGGAAGATAAAAGTGAAGTTTGCAAAGTGAATTTTTTGTTTATATATAAACACCCAAAATGCCTCACACCCCTAATCGTTTGTTCCTGTTTTTCTTCCCCTTTTCCCCGGGAATGTAACGTAAAACAGGAACTGTGTCTCGGTAACTCCCAGTGTCTTATGACTCTGCTTAACAGGGAGTCATTCTTTAATTCTTTCATAAACAACTTGATACATTTCATTTACGTTCATTTCTTTAGCAGTCGCTTTGGTTGAAATTGACACATAAGTGAGGCTTGACAGCAGGGTCAGCCAGAGTTACAGGAGTAACTGGTGTCTTGCTCAGTGGTGAAAACACTGTCGGCCACGATATTTCAACCAGCAGCCTTCCAATTATAGTTACAGAGCTAAACACTGCATATACAAATATCTTGAATCATTACAATAAAAATTACTTTAACCAAATACCCATTCATATCAGGCTATTGACTGAATAAAACTGGGAAACAAAAGTGATGATCTGGATGGTCTTTAGCCATCACACAGAGATGCTAGAACAATTCACACAGTGTCACTCACGGTTACACTGAAACTATTTGCATAGTCTCCAAAGTCAACATTAGGCCTCGCCCTCTGGCTCCCACCAGTGGCTGTAAACTTGGGACATAACCAGTGTTAGTGGAGCTGACCTCTGAATGTTCCCCCGACCCCCCATGGCCATAGCCAATCCCACAGCTGAACTCCCATCCCATGGCACCCTTTTTGAAACTGGATCTGAAAGTGGAAGCAGAAGAAAATCCATTTTTCTCCAGTCGCCAGTATGCTTACCTGAGAGGCACCTATTGTTTTGGAACTAAATCCAGTGGGAGGATCCTGTTCCGGCGGCAGCTAACGCTAAATAAAGCCAGTGTCGTTACTTGCCAGCCTTCAGGAGCCAGATCACACAACAAAGTGGTTCACTGACTAGCCTCTTTGTTTTCTTTGATCTCTTCCATTGCCTGCAAAGCGAGAAAACTGTGCAGGTACGATAGTACGAGGGGAAGAGGGAACGATAGCACAAAAAGCCACTGTCAGCTAGGCTGAGCAAGGAACCGATTAGGAACCGTCATTTCTGTCTGGATGGCGGCCTGGCATCCATCGTCACTCACAAACTGGAGCGACGCCCCCAAACTGCACGCAGGTTTGCTGAGGGCTGGAGAACGGGCGGAAAGAATATCGCAGATGATGTCACAAAAATCGCAGAGTGGCTGCAAACCACAGCCCCCCCGGAAAAATATTGCCAGATGGGGCAAGAGAGAAAGGGGAGAGAGAGAAAGAGGAAAGGAGGATGGAGGGAGAGGGAAAAGAGCAGGAGAGAGGAGGACAAAAAGAGGACAAGTAGAGTCAAAAAAATGTAGGAGAAACTGACATTCAGAAATCTCTCAGGGAAGTATTCTCGCATTTTTTTTTTTGGTGAAGCCCCCACCTCCCTATTCCTCAGCTCTCCCCCCCCTTCCTCTGAGTTGACAGAAGCCATCTGGCCTAGCAGAAAGGATGAAGCTCGCCAGCAGCACGCCCCCAGTGGCATAACAAAGTGCCCCCCACACACATGACACGGTCCCAGAATTCACGTCCCATGCCCAACGCCCCACAACCCCCCCGGTGCGTCCCACCCACCACCGTCCAGCTATCCCACGCAACGCAGCTGGGCTTCCACACACACATCAGGCTCCATGGTGCCACAGGAGGGATAAGATTACAACATCAAAAGAAGTTACTTAGCGCAGCTGTACACGGCGGCCATTTTATCATAATGAAAGCAAACAAGCTCCGCAAGTGATATCGCAGAAATATTTCGCAAACAGATGGACCCCCTCCCCCACTGTAAACACAGGTGAGAGATATGTTACACAGTAGAGTCTCTCAACATTCAGGCTGGAAACCCTAAAAGATAAGGAGCAGTTTAGTAAAATATTCTGCATATACTAATGTATATCACCAGTAAAGAACAGAGTGTTAGCAGTTTAACATTAATGTACAGTGGTAACTCAGTTCTCGAACTCATTAGAACTTGAATTTCTTAAAAGGCGAACCAACCAGTTTGAAAATAAATAAATAAAAATAAGCCGGAGCTCAATCTGAATCTCAGAAGTCAAATCGAGAACGCCAACCTAAGATAACTTGTACGCGACATGCGGCACGTCTCTCAGTGGAAACAAAAGGTAACACTTCAGTCTCAGCCTGGCATTCGCTGTGATGGCATCGTGCACGTTTACACTAACTGAATACATATAGACAGTAAAAATTGATTTAGACAATGTCAGACAGTAATAATAATAATTATTATATAATAGAATAGATTTTAAAATAAAGATTTCTTATTTCATTATTTTAATATTAATAACAACCCATTCATACGTTTAATTGTAATTATATTGTTGACAAAGGCGCAGACGTCAGGGTAAAACACAGACTGACAATACAATGACCGGACTGGGGAATCAAACTGAAACGTGGACTAAATAAAGAGGACTAATGACAACAACCAGAAACAGCTGATCACATGGGGATTCCACACGGGTTAACGAGGGGGCGTGGCACACGGAAGGAGCGGACAATTGGGGCAGGACACGTTGTTTGGATATATTTATTTTCTTACTTTACAAATGACTGTTTTGATAAATGTGCTTAGATGTGTTTGGTACAGTATAGGCTCTTGTTTTATCCAGTTCATTTTGTGTTTAAATGCTAAACAAAAACACATTTAGGTGTATTTT
Source organism: Pollimyrus isidori (assembly GCA_019775955.2). Taxonomy (NCBI): domain Eukaryota; kingdom Metazoa; phylum Chordata; class Actinopteri; order Osteoglossiformes; family Mormyridae; genus Pollimyrus; species Pollimyrus isidori. The sequence goes on along the minus strand of JABFDZ020000066.1, from coordinate 9,481,448 downwards.
TTGGGGGCCAGGAACCAATTAATTGTTTTTCCATTATTTCTTATGGAGAAAATTCAATCACAACTCTGAACAGATTAAATCTGTGTTCTGAGGTACCACTGTATAAGAAAACATGACAAACATTTGACTGGTAAATATGCTGCATAATGTGTGTTAGCAATTGTGACTGTGTATGAAATCTAACATTTTTCATGATGGGAAAAATCCAAAAATCCAGTTTCCCTCGTAATTTTGGTAACTAATAATGTTAAGGTGAGATAAGGTCTCACAGGAATAAAGGAAGCACCAAAAGCAACAATAATATTTAAGGGTGTTGAGCAATAGTTGTATAAGTTTGTGTCAAATATGTTTAAATGGTAAAAAAAAAAAAATTAGACTATTTGGTAAAAACAAATAGACTTAGACCAAATCAAGTTTAAGTGTTGAAAAGTAAACCAGCTTTAAATATAAGCTAAATACATCTGAACTGGAAAAAGTGCCAGCTGATATCAGCCATAATGAAGCAATGCTAAAGTATCAGTGTCCATAATGACTTTCAACTGCCAGGGCCAGAATAAACACAAAAATGCCCAGGAACTTCTGTTATTTAAAAAAAAAAAAAAATCTGGCAACCACAGCACATCTGTTTCTAATGAAAAGATGCATTTATTCTCTCTGTTACTGGTGAAACGGTACCCGTTTCCCACAAAACTTGCTTCCTTGCACACTTCTGTATTTATGTATTTATTTACAACTTCTCTACTGCAGATCTCGTTTTTTCCTGCTTTACAAACACCTTTCCAAGAAAACTAGATTCAAATTCCCCTCATTAAAAACCCCCGCAGTCACCACAGAGAGGAATACCAGGACGACTGATGGAAAATAACGGTAAGCACCCTGAAGACAAAATAAGAAAAGCCAATAGCTAACAAAATAATTCCAGCAGTTTAAATCAGCATGATATGCATTCCTGCAGAGTAAGAGCACTTCTGGTTGGCAGAATACCTAACACACTACAATACATTAACTTAATTTTCTCAAAATGTTAGCAAATCTATGTCAGCAGTGAGCTAAAGTGCTGGGTTAAAGATAAAAAAGGCAACACTGAATAAGGTACTATCCACCTTAAAAAATCAATCATCCGCATGGCCTTCAGCAGCTTCCAGTATACGCTATTTTGATATCTAGTATGAAGTGTTTTTTTGAGATAGTACGGTCCATTTCTGCTTCTTTTTCCGCCCAAAAGGAGAACTGGCTATTTCTGTGGACGTTAAGTGAAGGTGTCTGGGAGGAGTGTTGAAGACATAATTGGTTTCATTACAATAACCTTTGTAAAGCGGCGTTTTTCATAACACAAAGATGAACCCCACTGAATGGAGGAAGTGCAAATGAAGAAGGAAAATGAGAATGTGACTCCCACCGCCAAGCGCCTCTGTCCTGTTTCACAAAGCACAAGGTTAGGCTAGCATGGTAATGTCCGTGAGGTTTTCATTTGCGGCAGATGAATTATTCAGGGTGACCTGCCCGGCACAGAGAATGAGGTGGGAAACAAAGGATTTCTTGGGGAGGTACGCATATTTTCCTCAGTCTCTTTCCCACTGACGGACGTACAAATGTAACCAATTTGTCAGCCTTTCCTGGACCCCCTCTTTCAGACTGTATTTGTATATATCATTTGCTGTTGACTCTTGTGACGGGAAATCCCTGCACTGCGTTACATATTTAGCCATTGCAGCCTTTCAGTACACAGGAAATAAGCTGCACATTGACTTTAATTAAATACTAACCGTTTGTTAAGCTTCATTTCAAAGATGAATGTGTTAGAAAGTCTCATCACAGCAGAGCAGGTAGGATAGCAGAAGCACAGGTAATCAGTGTCAGTTCCTTTCTGTCAAATACCCAGCATGCACCTGCCAAAAGGCTAACGACAAGGCAATGGAACAACAGAAGAGTTGACGTTTTTCTTCTCGGCCATGGATTGGCCACAAGACACAGATGATGGGCCAGTATATTTCTGTGGTGGAAATGTCAGACATGCGGGCAAAATATTACCGTGTCATTTGTTCACCGAGTATTTTCTTTCTTTTTTTAAAACTTAGGAACTGACTTGCCCTGTAAAGCCTTTAATCCTCATGTTAATCCTGGGAATGATTGCGGAAGATTAAGAAAGTCGAAGAGAAGGACATTTCTAATAAAGTTCTGAGAGACTTCCAAAGAACGTGTATTTATTTCATAATTTTTTTCCCCCCACAGACTCTTCAAGTATATAATGTGCTCACTTTGCATCCTGACAATTTAATTCCAAGTATCAAACATTTAGCGCAAGACAAGTAAGGATGGAACCTGGGATTATGCAGCAGGCTTTTATTTGTTCAGAGCCCACCAAGCTTGTGTACCATCCAGGTATGTGGCTTCATTCATTCATTCATTCAAGCAGGATCACACGGTAATGCTGGGTCATTTCAAGAAGGCAGGCAACCGGTAGCAAAATTCCTGCAATCTCCCCACAGCAGCCCTTTACAGATGGAGGAGATCTATCCGCATTAGTTCCCACAATAGACAGCCCTCACCAGATGGAATAACCCATGCCCATAAAATCACCATCAAAACAGGAGATACTCCTTTCTCTCCATCCCACTAACTGCATTCACTACTCCTTAAAACATACTGTCAAAGATAGACAGACCGGCATATGTACAATCATCTTTCCCTCACATACGCATACTTAAGTTTTCTTAAGATTTAAAACAAAGCAACAGATCACTAATTCAAAAGAGCACAGATGACTTCTCTACCTTCTTTGTTGCCTTATTGACACGAGACCTAGACACCACATCCACCCACGCTAGACTCACTGTCAATATGTGTATGGGTGTGTGTATTTATCAGAATCATCCATACACCTGTTGTCAATAAACAGTTTCCCTGGGAGCTTAGGAAGCAAGGTTGGGTACATCACATATAACTTACAAGCCCATCTGACAGGACACACATAAACTAAAGCCAGTTTAAGACATGTACCAGTTTTTCTTCCCTCAGAAATATCTACAGTGAAATACTTAGAAGCTATAATCTACGACCTTGAAACTGTGAGGCGCTACCTCGCTGAGCCGCGTGCTAGCCCTATCAGAACCACAGAACGTTTTCATATGATGTCACATGTCTATGAACAAGGGACCAAGGACGTTGACGCGTTCCCTGTAGACATGCTCTTGAATGGCCCCTCATGTAAACGGTGGGGTGAATGCAGATCGTCGAAGGCACGCTTCGGCGGGGTGAATGCATATCGTCGAAGGCACGCTTCGGCGGGGTGAATGCATATCGTCGAAGGCACGCTTCGGCGGGGTTCACTGAAAGGTTATGCAAGTGGCCGGCACAGCAAGACCTTCCCCCAGAGAACACTACCCAGCACGCTCCCTCATGCTGTCAAAACAGGGAGATTAAACACCCCCCCCCCCTGTTGATGAGCAACCTCTACAGTTGTCATGGGCACTTCTGTTGATGTCTTCGAGAGCCCCAAGTAGCAATGACAGCTAATTGGAACCCTACCCTTTATGTACGCAACATGGCTATTAACGTCCATGAAGTAAAATGTAGCCTGACTTCAATGTGACACTGACCTGCTATGCTTCCACGTTGGCTGTTAGACTCACCCCTTAGCCGTGGCACTTTTTTCCTTGCCACTATGAGATGTCGGGAATTTTAAAACCTCGGACTTGGCCATGTAACAGCATTATTAATGAGCTGCTTATGGCATTAGCTAACACAGAGAGGCGAAGGCCCTGGTAGAGGGGCCTTTTATATTATCTGGCCACCCTTGCAGTACTATGTGTTTCTGTTGGAAATATAACATTCATGGAAACTCATGGAAACATTTCAATCAATTCAAGCTCAACAGCACAGCAGTAAATCTCTGTATGCCAACCTAAAATTAGAAATCACAAAAAAGCATGTTAATTTAATGCAATAAATAGAAATACTAAGATATTTGTATCTGAAAGATGACTGATGACCCTTAGTAATAAAGTTTATCAGGGTTTAGCTGTGAAAAAAAAATGACTTTGAAGATCAACATATTGTGTAAATAAAGCACACAATTCTCTTTTACTTCTGCCTTTCAAGACTTAAGCTAATTTAACAAAACATAAATGCAAATTCAAAAGCAATTTTCCACAGGTCCCCACTTCATGAAAACCCATTGCCGTTACTTGAATACTAAGATAATCTTTCTGTGATTACGACCAAAACCCAGGTTGCCTAGCAACACACAATTAAGAAACATGCTCCGAGATCGGCTTTGTGGGCCGTCCATTAACAGATGAAATTACTGGAGCAACGGACGTCAGCCCATGCAAATGAGTTTGTTGTCCTGGAAAAATGTTTGACTTGAGGTAATCACTGCAGTTGGCCTAAGAGAAGAGAGATCTAGCATGGTTTGTGGGGGAGGAAGCTCTCAGAAGGACACTTTCAAAATCCTCTTCAAACCTTGGCAATGTGTCTGATACCGCACAAGCCTGTCGACAAGATGAAATTGTTTAATGAAATCCACCACCACTCTCTCAGAATATGAGAAGTCTTTTTGTACCTATTATCATGTGACAGGATTCTCACGGGCTACGGGAAACTGCACCATTAATGAGTAAAGAACAAAAAAAGGTAAAGAACTGAGATCCTTTTTCTTGTCAGAGGAAAACACGTCCGATGAAAACGTTTTATAAATTGCTCGGTATCCAGTAATACATGCATGTTGTTGTATTGCAAATAAGTCTCATTGGAAAGATATTGAAGGTAACGAAAAAAATTATGAAAAAAATACGGCAATCTAAGATAATAGGCTATAAGCCCATATATTAACTTCCAGTGGTAGTGGAGTATTAACTGACTAATGTAGACTATTGCTGCAGTGCAAGTATTATATTACTCTGCCCTATCTGTAACATGCAGAAGTGTCATTACAGAATGGCAACTGCTAAAAGGCAGTCAGCTACTTGCAAAGCCATTGTCACGTTTACAGGAGTATAGTAAAATGGTAAGTGACACCATCTTTTTGTTACAGCTGCCAGGCTGGCATAGAGCATGTAGAACCATAATAGGAAACTAATTGGTAAATATTAAACTTCTAAGCGCACTTGTTCATTCAATTTACTGGCATCCATCGTGTGAGATATAAAGTGGTCCTGACTGTAAAAGATGTGCTTTGATGATTCCCTTGAGTCTAAGATCTTTCCCCCCCCCGACAGTTTATTTGGGGGAGGAAAAAAAAACACACAAAAGCAAATTCCAATATCGGAATAGAGTACAATGACACCCTGTACCGATAGAGAATGACAGGGATCACCTGCTCCCTTTTTGCAGTTTAGGGGAATCAAAAGCTCAATTTCTGCCTTCACACACTCTAGCTAATAAGGATATATAGCACCTATACAAGACTGCAGAACCAGCACCGAAAACATCTCACTATGCATGTAACCAACTGGCTGCCCTCTCAGAGGAATGACCTCACATATCAGCCTCCTGCATTTTTAATAACGGCCCTGTCAGCGGCCAGAGGAATGCACTCGTCTTTAACGCGGTACAAAGGAATTCCGAAAGAGGTAATCTTAGCGATTGCTAATTAACTCCCCTTTTCTGTAGTGTGTCCAGGTTTATAGCCCAGCTATAGGAGGAAATAAGCAGTAGGAGAAGCACAAAGCACACAAAAAAACAGGGAATTATGATAAGAGAAAAGTCAAACACAGCTGCACTAAAAAAAAAAAAAATAATCTATAAAAATGAAAAGACTGTTCAAGTGTTTTATACCCATGTGAAATTACTAATTATTACTATGATATACTCCTGCAATACCAAATATTACCAATCTGGTATGACTAAAGGATTAGTCTTCCTTTTGCTTCATATACAACCATTCAATTCCAAAGTTTTTGCATTGGGACGGAGACACAAGGACAGGAAAAGTACAACCAGACATACTGAAACATTCGCACAGAACAAACGATAGGATGACCACTGCCACAGAATGGAGCAAGATGAGGAAGAACTGTATATAGGGTTACTTGAATCAGGCGATGCCATGGTCGAGACGATAACAGGCGGCCCGGTCCGACGGCTCAGCTTCTGGTTGGGGATGCCGGTGCTCTGTGTCTGGAGGTTAGTACCTGCAGCCAGCAGGGAGTTATCCGCCTGAGACCCAACCTTGCGCATCATCTGGGGGCTTGGCTGAAGATTTTGTAAGGTGGACATGGGCAGCATGGTGCGGTCCCTCTTCATCAGCTCCATGGGCACCGTGTAGGTGGTGGAGTAAACCTTGGGGGGTGCGGCGGACGCGGCAGCCAGTGGCTGTGGTGGTACAGCATTCATGGGTGTCAAGGCGGACACTGCAGCTGCTGGTTGGCCAGCATACACCGATATTGCCCGGGTTTGGGGCATGGCGTTGGGGGACCCCCCTGTTCCATTTGGGTAGCATCCAGGTGAAGCACCAGGGTAGGAGGTAGTTTCCAGGAGATGCTGAGAAGGAGCACTGTTGGGCCTTCTACCCATCATCTCCCCCATCCGGCCCGAGATGGGCTGGAGGGTGTTGGTAGGCAGAGGCATGACACTGGGGTCAAGGCTCTGCTGTTGCAAGTAGACGTCATTGCGGTGACTGAAGCTGTTGGAGCGTGCCCGCACTACACCCTGCACAGAGTTCATGGTAGCTTCAAGAGGGGGGCGTTTGCAACTGAGGGCAATTCGGGAAAGTACCCGAGCCTGCCCCAAGTTGGGTGCCACAGACCGTATGTCATTCTCTTCCATGACAGCCAGCATGCTGGGCGAGTCGAAGCCTTGTTGGAGCAGCAATGCGATGGCGCTTTCAGAGATGCCTTCCCTGCGCAGGAATGCCAGGAACTCTGGGTCTACATTCTTCCTGGGATCCATCATTGCAGGAGCCCCCACTACTGGTGTCTGAGGCTGAGGTAATGCACATATGGGCGTGTTTCCAGCAGCAGCAACCGGGACATTAGGGTCAAAGCCAGGGTCATACGGTACCTTCTGTGCTGCCATAGAGATAAAAGTTGAAGGACTCTCCTGATGCTGTACCATTCCACGATTTACTGTTCCGTCCATTCCCTGAGAAGTTGGATCTACCATCAAGCAGGTAGCTGAAATTTGACGGGGGACAAGGGGGCAGCCATTGAGGTCACTATAGATGGAGCGAACAGAAGGAAGGGGCTCAGCTGCATACCTGGGTGAAGTTGCCTCGAGCCCATAGCGCCCTGGAGAAGCATCTCTTCCAGGTATTCTCTGACCATCTGGCATCATCTTGCCAGTAGTGGGGTCCTTGTAAATACGGCTCATTTCGTGAGCCACAGGTGGAGGAAAAGGACAAGCAGTTGAAGGGGGTCGTCCCAGACCTTGATCCCATGAGGACCGGGCTCCGCTGACCACCCCATAATGTGGGGCTGATCTGCTAAGCGGTTGCAGCTCTCCTCGGTAACAGGCCCGGGGGTCTTCTAATTGTCGGGTGCCCAGAGCAGGGTCATGCTGGTTGTAGTCCAGAGGTGGGAGGGAGTTTCGGGAAGCCATAGCTTGCCTGTCGTAATGGCTGTTCAGCTCGGGGACTGAATTCTTCCCCAAAGGACGCTGCTCAAACCTGTCGGGGAAGCCCTGGTACAAGCAGGGCTCTCGTTTCAGATCCAGATCGGGGGGACGTACTCCGGGGGGTGGCTCGTACCACCCTCCCCCGTCACCCCCGTATGTTAGCGAGTTCCTCCTCCCCGGAATCCTGCCGCTGTGCTCGTAGCTGCTCTCCCTGTCCCCCCGCCCCTCATTACCACCGAACGTGTCCCAGCTCTGAGAGCGACCAACACTTAACTGCCTGCTGGAAGCATGCATTGGACAGAAAATAAGACGGCGGCTTTAAAGAAGGGGAAAAAGCAAGGTGTTCTCTTTCAAGTCTTCTGTTACAGTCGCATCAGAAGAATGGGAAGGAGAGGGGAAAAGGCAAAGCAGAAGGTATCGTTTTCACCTGATCTCCAGTTGTAATTTTTTTCTCCCTATCAAGTGCCTCCCCTCACAACCACCGAGAACTAAATAATTAATCTCTGGAAATATAAGTAGATGGTGAGGAATGAAAAGGACACCGCAAACACTAACATGCGACACACCTGGTTAAGTCAGCCTTACCACGCCATTGTGTCCCCAGTGATGGGCTCCCTGCTCATGCCATACATCAGACAAGTACGACGTAGGAGAGGGACACAAATGAGGGGATGGAGGAGAGGGCGGAGGCTGGGCTTAATCCAGAGAGTTTATCCCTTCCTACTCTGGGACGTTTTACTCACTCTGGCAATTGAAATGAGAGATTACAGTCTAAATAAAACCGCTTAATTCCACCGGCACCTGTGACATCACTTCAGCAATCGCGCATGACTGTGCCCCAAACTACCCGGGAGAGGGCGATTCCCCTCTCACTCTTAAATTCACCTGAAGCAAATGTTGCGAGACGGCACTCCAGAGAGTGGCCCTGGAGACTATAGGGAGGAATTTAGGTGAAGAAATTAAAACAGACCACAAGACTTCCATGAAGTCAGGTAACAAAAAAATCTAGTGTGGTTGAGTGCTAATCTGCCAACTGTTGCAAACGTCCTTCTGCCACATTTTGTTTAATTCTCTGTGCCTTTCTTATTGGCTACCTCCGGGAGAAACTGAATAGCGATAATCTCGAAAACACAGAAATAATACACGAATCAGAGTAATACTATAACTATTTTTGTTATAAACCTAACCCCCCCCAAACATATTCAACTTTACCTGCTGTAATCCAAGCCCCTTCCCAGAATCCTTGCTCAACCCAAAGAGAACCAAGAGTACCCTAATCTGGATTTGAGAGAGGACCTCTCTATCACACAGGAACCTAGAAGACACGAAGACCACCCCCCCAGAGATGCTGCTGTTCGGGGGGGTGGTCTAGATTCAAGTTTTTTTTCTAATACTTAATCTCCCTTTGTGAGTATCCCCTCTGATTTATTCATGAAAACAGTTGTCAGGCTCATTGTGTTGAGCCTTCGGCGGGGGGGGGGGGCGCCCCCCCCCCGCCCCACCCCCCCCCACCCCCCCAACCGCCCAAAGACAAAAAAACGA
>JABFDZ020000066.1:9462146-9472252 GCA_019775955.2 Pollimyrus isidori | reverse complement strand
CGATTCTGACAGCCCTGCCTCTCATGTCACGCCATCCAGTAATGATTTGTCATCTAGTCTGCATGAAACAATCACGTAAGCCTTAAAGCCAAGATGAACTGAAACGTCCAGGTTTTTTAAATTGCAATTATTCATTCAGTATCACGCGGATTAATAACTGCACAAAAGATGATAAGGTGTCTAACTTAACTTGCTGACAGCAGAAAAGAATCAAGCACAGCATATATTTGATTATTTGCACTATAACACTGATGAAAAAAGGAAAAGACAGAGAGTTCATGCCAGCCACGGGGTATTAATCTAGAGATGAGAGCAACAGCTTCTCATTTTATTTTATGCTTATGAGATTAAAAAGTGTGAAAATTAAATTACATCCTTTAAAGGGCTTTAGCGAATGCTTCCAAAGGAGTACAGCAGATGTGGCAATAAACAGCCACTGTATGAAATCTATAAGGCAGTATATAACCACAACTACTAAATACTGCACTCTTATATGCTATAGTACTTATACTTCTGTACTATATACTGCGCTCCTATATGCTATACTATAGTACTTATACTTCTATACTATATACTGCACTCTTCTATAACAGTAAACCTACACAACTGCTTAACAAATCATAAGATTCATATCCGCGATGAAAAACCTTCTTTAATCAACATGCAAGGATGCATAACTGATTATGTGGGGATTATATGTGACCTCGCGGTTTTTGCACTGCTACATAATGTGCAGTAACAGTGGCAGTTTGTATGCAGATACATGGTGCAGCTGGTAACTCATGACCTTCCAGTAGTCGGTGCAGCTGCCAGGGCGTTAACATAACTGAAAATTCACCATCTTCAGCGAGTCATTTCAGTCTTTTTCTGAGTCTTTCTCTCCGTTTCCTATTCATATCTATTCATACCATGTGCGCAGTTGGATAGTCTGCTTTCCCCAACGCGATAACATTAATCCTCCATGCCCTGAAAGCACGGGGAAAACTGTCACCCACAGAAAAAAAACAAATGGGATGCAATGTGGGCAAGAACATATTAAATAATATTTAAAAACCTTTGTTAAAGTAAGCTATGTGGAACTGAGCTTTAAGTATACCGGGCAGGTGCTGAACTCCTAATGAACCTGTATTAGACTACCCTGTTCAAGTACCTTGTCATACCCTTTTCAAGAGTGTAACCTAATACCATAAAGGGTAGTGACTTTTAATTTACAGAATTACCATCAAAAAAAAAAAATACTGCCTAGAACAGCACTGGTTTTCTACAATATACCCATCTTTGCAATAAATGTCAATGTTTGAATAATTTAAATAAAATATTTCAAGTACAGAGAATAAATCCCACCAAATAAAATCAAACACAGATTACTTTCATACCTCACATGCCTAGTATTCTGAAACTCAACAACGGATGTCATTTTACATACTTGAATGCTTCATACATCTGCCTCAATACATACTAGTCAGAAGCAAATCAGTTTTAAGTAAAATCAAGATCAATTATTAAAAGTGTCGTGGTCATTTGTAACATACAAGTGGATTCCAAATCGCACATGCACCAAAATAAAATCCATTCACACCAATCACAAGTTTACAATGTGAACTGGCTGACACCCAAAACCACATTTTAATTACTTTTAGAATGCCTTGAAATCTAAGAAGCAGTTAAGCAAGGAAATGAGAGGACATTAAAATTAATTTATTTTTGGACTGTGCCACGCCACACGTCACATTTGTCAAGCTTATTATTTAATGGCCGATTCTAACTGGCTCATCCTACAAGTGTCTCGTCAGCTGTGAAACACTATTAATAAGCGTGGCTTTTCTACCAGGCTAACGGCAGATAGAACTATTTTTAATAAGGCCTTGCATCATATGTAATTCATACCCGGAGGCTCATCCAAAATAACAATGATGGGCTTTAGGGAGGCCTGGCTAGACACACAAGAAAGTACACTAGAGAACAGCTATTTGCCATTTCGCCATTTATTGCAAAAAATCTTCAATTCAAATATGATTTAGTCATCTATTTTCACAAGGGATACATGTATGCGTGTCCATAAATAGCAACAGGCTAGCCAGCTAAGCATAGCTGCAAGTACATGAATTACTAAAAGAAAACACACCCACACACATACACACACTCGTTTGCATTCACATCTTTATGGGGACTCCTTTTCATTTTTATGGGAAAAACTCTAATTCCAACAATGAGGACTTTAACCCTACCCTGCACTCACCTTAACCACAAGTAACCAAACAAAATACAAGACTCTTAGCTATTTTAATTTTTCGACTGCAGTCAAAGATTCTTATTCAATTGAATTGCTCTTTGCAGGGACTGAAAGGGTGGTCCACACAACATCAAAATAACAGGTTTTTATCACATCATCGGGAAAATGTTAGACACACATCTCTCTCTGTCTCACACACACACACACACACACATCACTACATAGCATATTTCCTTTCTGAAAATAAATAGCATTTTTGCTCATATTGCACGACTTCCAGAGTTACTGCTCTCAACCAAAAACTAGTGTAATACAGAATTGCACGTGCAATTGTAAGTAAAATATGTAAAGTTTTAGGATGCCACCATGATGCTAGAACCAATGAAAGATGGAATGCTATTCAACAGAGAGAACTAGCGCTAGTTAGACATAAATGGCAGACTACTAGGCCATTAAACCCTCAGAGATTGAATAAATTAGCTTTTGACTGGGGAACTTAAATTCTATATGCTGTTTTTGTAAAGTATATTAAACTTGTAATAACTCTCAAGCCTGGATTTTACAAGAGCAAAAAAAGCAGAATTTTGAGAACTACTGTTTATATTATACTGAATGATCAAATAATGCCCATTCACTCGCCTTATTCCCCAAAGGTTAACCTAAAAATCAGTCTCTCCTCATATCTTTGAGTTATTATTTCTGACAATACTCTTCAAATAAACCACAATTTGATTTGTTTCCCCAGTCACTCCACTAAGAAAGAACGCCATCGCCAACTTTGATGGAATTTTCATCGCGATGAAATACTGGAAAATTATACGGTCCAGTACTTGCTGGTGTGTCCAGTGGCACATGCTGGACCACGCTCCCCCTGTCTCTGGGTTGGGGGGCCAGCAGGGGGGATCCAAAGTAACCTGGCTGGGGCTTAATACCAAGATGACTCAGAACAGTTCATATAATAACTGGTTGCCAGGAATGGAAGCAATCAGAACCTCAGCCTGATTTGCCCCCTCTTCACCAATACACCTCCCACGAATGATTTTTTTTTTTTGGGGGGGGGGGGGTGACACAAGGTCTGCATCTGTCCGGAACTCTCCAGCATGGCCAACAAGCTGACTGAGATCACTCTTAATCGCGGCGGCACCAGAACCTGGAACGGATGCGTTGTTGTTCGAGCCGTGCTGAGGGACAGATGGGAGGGACAGAAGGGAGAGGCAATGGAATGATGCAATCTGGAAGGATGGACACATGGGGGCGTGTTGGCAACTCCTGTGCGGCGGCTGAGGTTAAGAGTGTGGCTGGGAGAGCCGCTCGGAACTTTCATTTACGCTTCCTGCACCGGGGGCTGTGCCACTGGCTCACGCACGGACACCTGACGTAACAGGCGAGCGCGTCACCTCTGAACCTGAGCTCTCCACACAAGGCTGAACATCATTTAGAGATTAAAGAGCAGGAGGACGAAAAATGACCCTTCTCGCCGGATAACGCGGACCCAAAAGAACATTTCGCAGATAACAATATGTAAGGCCATTCGTTATAACTTATTATTAATAAACTTTTCTGTGCAGAGCCGTTTTTTGCAGATTTTTCTGTACATGCTGTAATAAAAGAACACCCGAAATTATTTGCAGAAAACATATAAATTACAAAAATGAAAAACCATTTTTCGACTGACACTAAAAAAACCTGCCTGTAATAATAATAGCATTATGCAAGTCATCTATTATAGGACATAAATAATTGAAATTGCTTACGCAAAATGAGGTTACGATGTTGATTTATTTTGGCACTACAGGAATAATTTAGTACAATTTTATAAATAAATGGCAACTTGTAATATACCAGTCTTAAGTAAAAAGAAAATAAAAAAATATACTAAATCAAAAACGAAGTAACTGTAAGGTTCATGAAAGTTCAGCTTACAAGTATAGATCTATTAAATTGTATATGAACACAGATCAGAGTAACAATATGCTACAACAGCTTGGGCTTTCAAAAGGAAAAAAAAACCCTTAAACAAATTTGCAGAATGAAAAACAAAAGCAGTAAAGACCTCAGTTTTAATGATGTTCACATAAACCACAGGCTTGGGAAAACATATGCTTAATTTTTTCCCCCCCTGAAACCGACTACATGAAAAAAAGCTGTAATGTTAAATGCTTCCCCGCAGTGTCCTCAAAAGCGTTTAGTCCCCGCAGAGGAAAACGCCGATAAATATCAGAAATAAATAAACTGTAATTTTCACAAATTCCACTCGAAGGCTGTAAATTAATTCCATGCTTCAGTTCCACGTGTCGTTAAAAATGTATATTAAGCTACGGATATTTTGGATTTTCGTGGAAAATATTACTTTGCCTAATGAAGCAAAACTGAAAAATGGGATCATCTCTTTGCGGAGAGTAGCCTGTAAATTGCTTTGTTCAGAGTCTATATATAACTCTGGCTGACGTACACCTATTCAGGGCAGCCATATTGTCTAAGGTCATACGACGGGATATTGGGTGCCTTACACAGAACTCAATACCAGCCCTTGTGGGTTATGTCATCTGTAGCTGATGCTGGTTGTGCATCTTTCTTTTTAAAAAGTATAATTAATTTGCTGACACTGACAAAGAGATCGCATTTCTGCAGTCGTGCCACTAGAAAGCCATTAGTGAAGGAAAGCATACAGTCAAGCGCAGGACTCTTCTTTATTCTTGAATATATACACCAGATGGGTGGTCTGGGGGCTCCCATTCTCTAGGGTGGGGGTTCTGTATATATGGTCTTGTGCTTTCCTTCACCTATTTTGGTTTCCTGCTATAGTTCAAAAAATTATGCCAAATGGTGTCTCTAAATTGACAGCAATGCACGACTATGAGGAACTGGGGCTCCATACTGGCTTTTACGCACTTCTGCGCCCTTCCCAGCATAAACTGTAGGCCCCCCTGCAACACTGACCAGAAAAAGCGGTTGGAAGAGTGATGTACAGTTCTACACAAAGGTCGTAGAATATATGTAAATCACACATCAGTAAGCATATATAAAGTTACATAATAAATAGTTTCTTTTGTTCCTCAAAACCACTGATACCTTGTTGGACAGCTAGATGAGCACCACTGCACCTCAGCCATTCCATAAATTTGTTACATTTATCCACCAGATAAATTAACTTAATTGGTTATATAATTCAATACGGTATTGATCAGCCAAACAGAGTGGTTGGTCAAGCCAAAAAAATGCATGTGCGTTGGATGGTCGCTGCAAATTCTCAGACTATTCTAGGAGAGATTTTGAAATGGCTAAGCTGACACACTGCCATAGACACAGAGTTATATACCAACGTGAAGGTCATTTCAACAGCATTTTCTTTGCACGCCAAAGGCACAACCCAAGTCCTTACTATCAATGATAATAAACAGACTCATATTATACAAAATTGATCATTATTGGCGTTTCCAATTCAGTCTCATTTGTTAGACGTTCTATTAGGACATTTTTGCCATATCTGAGGAACTGCAGGGAGAAGGTTTCCAGGCGTAGAACAACATGGCAGCAGCGCAGGCTGGGGACGATTCCCCAGAGCGTCATCAACACCGGGCGGGTGTCCAGCACCCCAAAAGCTCCCACGGGGACACACCTGCACCCAATCAACTAATGAATGGCGGGTTAAAAGCAAGGCGGCGCAGGAAAGGGATTCAAGCACTGCGGCTAGCTAGGAAAGTGGCGGAACCTTATCTATGATGTTGACCACTTATGATCCATGGCCGACTGTACAGTTCAAAAGACAAAAAAAGAAGTCTTGCCCTCTCGTGATTTTTGGGGTTCAAGCTTAATGCCTAACAACCAGGATGTTTAATACATTTTATTAATTATTTTGAGCAATTTGCTTTGATTGAATAAAAGTGTCCTATTTCTTATTTTAGGCAGAAGGTAGAAAGGGCTCAGTCCATATGCTACACAAGGTCCTCCTTTCATAAGTGTGTCATATTAAAAATCTTACATCAGCCATTCGAACGCTGCCTGCGGCACATTGGTGTATCCGCTGTCCTTCCTCCAGTCTCTTGGTGACAGTCGGCCATCTGTGGCATTCATCAGGGCTACCCCATGGAAAAGGGGGGAAAAAAGTTTTTTCCTTCAAGAACACCCTCAAAAATAAGCCCCCAGCACAGTCTACGGCCTGCAAAGGGCAGAGGAAGTCCAGTTACACTGATAGGTCACAAAGGCACTAAAACAGCTCCATTTATTAACCTAAACCACAGTCAGGCGGAAGAGGACTGGATCAGGGAAAAATCTGGGGGTTGGGCCGAGATTCCCACCCAATCAGAAGTCGTCACTCCATCCCCACCCAATCAGAAGTCGTCACTCCATCCCCACCCAATCAGAAGTCATCACTCCCTCTCATGGGCCATAAAAACGTTGATCCAAAAACAGCAACCAAGCAGGAAAACTGCAGAGCCTTAAAAAACAAAACCTATTTCAACATAATCAGTACCAGAGTTGGGCAAGTCCCCCACTTTATTACAGGGCTCAGCTCTGCAGCCAGTCCCCCAGAAACATATCTGGGAACATCAAACCAGATTAAAGTAATCCCCATTGGGACCTCACGGTTCTGCCTCACCATGCCCCCCTCCCCATTTTCCTAGGCAGGCGTGGGCCTGTTTCTGCTCCCAGGGTCTGCAAGTTGGCCATCAAAGTGGTGGTTTTGTGACTCTCGTATAAATGCAATTAAAGGCTTGCTGAGGACCGGGGAGCCTGCAGCTGTGGCTCAGGATGCTGGGTAGCTCCTGCTGTGAATGCAATTTCCAGGCCCCCTTTTGCAGGCCCCCAGTGTGTTCAAACAGGTACAACATACAGGCACACGTGTGTAAACTCAGGCATACGGCCATTCTCCCCCCCCTCCAACAACTGGCCAGAATTTCCGTTTCAAACACTTACTTTTTTCCCAACAAAATCCACCAGGACATCCAGGTAACGATGATTGAAATCTGCACAATGCAACAACTGTTTGTGAAATCATTAAGAAAATCACTAACTGATTAAGTCTAAGAAGTTTTAATTGAGTTCTCTTTTAATCAAATACTTCGAAAAACTGCACGAAAATAGACCAAGAGTTTGTATAACCAATCGTTAGTCATCTTAATTTTGGTACCGCGGGCCAGAATAATAAAACCAAAAAAAGGCAGACAATTAGTCACTGCTATATTGGGTCATTTTCATCAGCCACAAAAAAATAGAAACCAGCTGGAGAAGAGAGGAGTTCTTCACCAGATCCATTCAGGAAAATATCACTGCCGTAAACTTCTGCAACTAAGGATATTGTGATTTTATGAACAGGTCGTTATGGTTCTTGAGACAAGGGACCACTACTGCCTTGCTCAGAAACTGTAACAGGGACAAGATACCTGTACATTGGTTAAAGAATGACTTATAATACAAACAATAAAGAATTTGAGACATCCTCCCAGTTAGTATTACAGAATACAGAAAGGATACCTTCTCAATATTTTAGTAAAACATAGGTTAATTCACACAACTTCACATGAAAGTACAGCAATTACAAGCGGAGACAGTACAATTTACCATCTCTGTTTCATTTTATTTTTTTGGGCACCTCAATGGATGTCTGTGAAAATTATCATTCCTGATAAAATAAGCCCAAACTCATTTCCCAGTATGCACCATACACCATGTAAGACTGAACCAGCCAACCTCAATGGAAATCGCTTTCTTAGGAGAAGGAGCCTCATACCCCCTGCGGTGTCAACTGTAAGTATAAAAAATCTTCCAGCTTATAAGCAACAGGTATTGTCACTAAACGGCACATACTGCTCTCTGCCCTACAGCAGAGTCCATTTTATTTTTGGCCAAAGACCACACATGTCATAAAGAGCCAATCCCTGGTGAAAACTGGATGTTCTGTTCTGCATGGTAGCCCTTCCTGTCAGGAACAAGACCGTGGAACATCCCTGCCGATTCCTTGCAGTTGTAACTTAGAACATTCTGACATGTGGTGTAGCATATACCGCGGCTGTAAATGTTGACATGGGCTTGACTCAAAGTTCCTATTACATCGCTAAGTACTGGGGGGGGGGGGGGGGGGGTTAGGTTATACCGGTTCAGTTAAGGTGGTTTTCTGAGTTGAGCGTTAAGTAATGAGATGGTAGGAAAGCCTAAGGATTTTCAGTTCAGGATCCCAAACACCCATAGCCTACTCTTAATAAATCAAGAGGCCCACTGATTAACTTAAAACGAGTGACCAAGCACCCATATCTGGTTGGAAATCAGGTCGATAATGGAATGACCCGGTCCGGCCCGACGGAAAGACCGCAACTCGGGGTGCCTCGTTTCAGAACGCAGTAACCGTGATATTGGGGGGGGGGGGGTTTGGTGCGATCTTACCTTCGCAAATCCTGTCCAAACGCTGCCGTTTCACTTTGTGCTTGTCAGCCAAAGCCATGGCGGCGGTGTGGCAGGAAACCAGGCTGACCTTCAGGAAGCTAGCGTGCTGCCTGCCGTCCGTCACCGAGCATGCCGCCGCAGCACGTCTGCAGACAGCGGCGCACAACCGTTAGGGTGCAATCCGCTCGCGTCTCCCTTAATGTTACACATTGACAACATACAAACACTGGAGGCAGATGGATTCGCTGTCTACAACTGGGGTGGGCAGTCTTATCCAGGAAAGGCCGTCATGCGTGGGGTTTTCGCTGCAGCTCCCCAACTGATTACTGATTAGAGGACTGATTGGCTGACGAGTCCACACACCTGGGTTTGAAGAGCTGACCTACAGGTCACCCCAAAAACCTGCATACACACCGGCCCGTTGCGGATAAGATTGACCACCACAGAGTCTGGAATGTGTGTGGCGACTGCTGAGCTGACATCAGATTAAAAAAAAAGATCACTTGCAGATTTCTCAGTTCAACTTGATATACGACAGCATTTTTATGGAATAGAATTTCTCAGGAAACTCAGCTTATATAATGTGATTTCCTAAATATACACTGGAAAATGGTGCACAGAGTGAACTTAATACAACAATTGGTGTAACTCCCTTTAAAAGGACATTAAGACCTCAGGAAGAACATAGTCCATATGTAATGCCATATGCTGTGGGCGGCATTTACTAAATTCCTCTGGATCCATGACTCATATATTTACTGTTCTAACCCAAGTCCACAGCTGACCCAGCGAATACAGCACTTCTGCAGCTACTGGATTTGTGACCAGAGCATCCCTTTATCTGTATCTTTGGAGAAGGAACATAAGCTGAATTCATTCAATAAAATACCAAGCTGTAAAAATACACGATTAAGACTTCATGTGTAGGTTCTGGAGAGAGAACACATTGGTAAACAAAGCTACGGCTATATTTTATTTTTTATGACCTGTAGCAGTTATGAGAACAGGTATCACACATTTCAAATTTCTAATTTCTAAGAAAAGGGCAGGAAACAGTGGATTATTTGTAAGTGATTATGAAAAAAACCACTGGTACTGTGACCACACTCCCAAAAAAGTGATTGGTTGTATTCACAGATGGATGTATACTGCAGCTGGATGAGGTAATGTTTTACTAGTAACACAACAATATGATTTAAAAAGCTGATTTAAGACTAAATGCCCAACTGTACTGACATGTTCTAACCATTAGAGGGAACCATCGTATTTACAAACATCATAGATTATAGATCTCCATCTCTCCTGTCAGTATGCTGTTTGTTAGAGATCATGAACAATGTCTGTTCGTGGCGGAGTATAGCAGAGGCAGCAGGTGGCAAGGCAAGCAGGTTCTCAGATATTATACATAACTGGAGGAAATGTATGTATTGATTTTAGCCCTAATGGGGGGGGGGGGGGGGGGGGGGGGGGGGGGGGGGGGGGGGGGCGGCGG
>JABFDZ020000066.1:9424161-9452380 GCA_019775955.2 Pollimyrus isidori | reverse complement strand
CATTCAGTTTGGAGTTCAGGAGATTGTCTTGACCAGGACCACACCCCTAAATGCACTGAAGCAACTGCCATGTGATTTGTTGATTA
Organism: Pollimyrus isidori; assembly: GCA_019775955.2. Lineage (NCBI taxonomy): Eukaryota > Metazoa > Chordata > Actinopteri > Osteoglossiformes > Mormyridae > Pollimyrus > Pollimyrus isidori. The sequence goes on along the minus strand of JABFDZ020000066.1, from coordinate 9,452,294 downwards.
GATAATTGCATTAATGAGAAATTGAACAGGTGTTCCTAATAATCCTATAAGTGAGTGTATTTTCCTATTCTTTGCAAACTCAAATAAATTCACTACAACACTAAATGCAGAAGTTAATTGATGCCATGTTAACGAAAGTATACTGATGCTAAAATTTCATTCTTGGCAGATGATAAAGGGGGAAAATATCAGATTGGTATCAGTATCAGCAGACACTCAATTTTTTTTATTATTGCTATCGGGATTGGAACAGAAAAAATTATATATAGTGTGCCATCTCTACAGGTTAATCCAGGTTCCTTTCCTTATGTATAGCGACAATCTTTAGGTAGCCTAATGAACAAAGCTAGATCAAACCTAAGACCATGGGTGTCTCTAGAGATGTTGGGCTTCAAGAAAGAACATAACATTGGTCCCCCAATCCAATCAATCCAATTATGTTGCATTTTGGAACCGGCCTAACTTTTCCCCACTTTATGATATACCTGTTTAGGACTCTTACAAAGTAAAATCTCGATATAAAAGGAAATTGGTTAGTGTACTGTGCACAGCTAGTAAACACAGCACCTAGAACGGTGGTCCTTGCAGGATTTAAATTGGTCACGTTCAGCTCCTAGTGGGATCGGTGATATTGGCCTCAAATTTTCCCAGAAGCATCAGGGATCATTCTCTAAGAAAAGGCAGCACTGGCCATCAGTTGCAACCTGTAACTAAATTCGACCAGTGCTATAAGACTGCTCAACTGTTTTTTTTCTTCCCCACACAGCTTTAGATATTCAATTTGACAGCAATATATTATCTAACATAACATGGTCAATAAATTTTATTTTATTTGCTCCCGTGGGCACACTTTTATTTGGCAAAAATACCAATAGTCTTTAAAATTACTTGCCCATATTGTATTACATACCTAATATACCTGTTTTTATCAAATAGTAACTGACTTTACAGCTCATTCTATGTAAATTACACTGTAATGACTAAGAGAAAGACTGATGTACCATAGGGAATCATTAATTCCGAAACATTCATTTATAATCTGTCTTGCTTAGTAACGAATTAGCAAGTAAGAATTCACTCGCTTATTTTTCTGTAGAATTAATGAACAAGGATTCCTCGTGACTAAACAGTGCTCCTTGTTTCAACTGCTGCTGTAGTTGTAGTTGGTTGGACGACACAGAAACAGAAAATCTCTGGTTGTGGCGCCGATTTTCAAAATAACATGCTGCACCTGTATTCATTAACATAGCCATCTTCTGCAAATAATCCACAAAATTAGAAAGCATGGCACCTGCGAATTACTCTGCGACCTGCTCTCATCGACGGCTGGCTTGCAGAATGCATATCCCCACTTGGCAGAAAAATCCACATGCAAAACACTGATAACCACAACTTGTTATTCCAACGTGAGTGTCATCACAGACCCAGCTCACCTAGATATGGTTTCTTCATTCCACTGGTGTCTTGAAAAACATACAGCACCTCGCACGCCTGCTGGACCATGAAAACTGAGCAACTGAGCTGCTGCCGACCTGAAATCTACAACTCCACCTACCTACATCACCAGCTCCCAACCCCTCTAACTACACCTACCTCAACTGATTTCGCTGACGTTCTTCTCAAAAGTGACGAACTTAGGTAGAGCCATCGAAAGCATACAGCCATCAGGTGGACAAGTGCCGCCATGTTAAACTTACAATGAGCAACAAGTACCAGGTCCAACCGTCCAAGTAAGTGTAAGAGTTGATTAATTTCCACAACGGTACTATGGTGCTCTTCAGTGCAGACTTACGGTACGGTTTTACGGCTCAATCTGTACATTAGTGCAACACTACTCACACCTGAATTTACTGCTTTCTTTCTGCAGTACTTTGTGTCATGCACTTTACCTTACTTAGTATGCTTTAATATGCCCAATATTTTGTCCTCAGTCAGTTCATTGTTGCCTAGTGCTACTCGCTTTGTCGATGTCTTCACTATATCGAGCATTCAAGTGCAATATCCCCACCCCAGGCTTCCTTCAATCTTGAATGTAAATCTTGTAATTTGATTAAAATATTGTATTTGTATTATTGCCTTTCGTTACATTTTTAATGGATGGCCCCGCTACAAATTAGTAATTGCATTTCATAGGCAGAATATTTTTATCATCATACTCATATAAGAATATCAAATCGATGTACTTAACAATTTTATTAGGGTCCAAAGGGGTTACACTATTTGGCAGTGGTTCATACAAAATCGGAACGAATCAGTGTATGTGTGTGTGTGGCTATGGGGGCTGTTGATGTAAGAAAAATCCTCATTCTATCCTCTTATTAAATCTAACCACTCCCTTCTCTCTGGGGGCATAAAGCTGTTGCCCAGGGTGATTCATTTACCTCGCCTCACCCAGCTCCTGTCCAAACTACTGTGAGCAGACAATTAATTTTTTGATGTCGTTCTCCATCTTGCCTGGCAAACGTAATGAGATTTCATTACCAACAGTCAGCAATTGTGTTTACTGCAATTCCTTAATATCTGAACAAGCCACAGGAAAAAAAAAAGACAAACAAATCCTTAATGATGGCATTATTCAGGGAGCCTATTTGCTACTAATATTATTTATTATACAATATTACATAATGTAACCCACAAACATTTCATAAACTGTGAATAAGGCAGAAAATACTATACCATTAAATGGCTGTGTTTGAAAGATGACTGAACACGCTGCTAATCAAAGCTTCTACATACATTCCAATAAAAATATGAAAGCTCTTCCAAAACCAGAAACGGAGTAGATGGACATAATCTTACAGACTTAACACAACATCCACAACTGAGAACTAGAAATGCAGGAAGCAGATAAGTGAAAACTGTCCTAATAATTAAATTTCCAGCGCTTGCAAAATGCTGACAAGTGCCAAGGATACAACCGAGATGAGGTTTAATTATGTTTATAAGGTTTCAGTGCCATAAACCATGGAGCTAGCAAAACCATATTATACTCTCCATAAATTAAGCTCTAGCTTAGAATTTCCCCCCCCCAGAGCACAGGATTACTTTTTCCAACAGTGGTGATGAAGAAGCCTTATAAATACTCCAGCCCTGCAACTCTAGGGACAGGAAACGTGGCTCAGCTGTCAGGTGTAGGTCATTTATTACCTCTTATAAACCACCTCATCCAATTTACTCCGGGCCAATGATCCACTTGAAGGAAAAACCCATTAAATTGTGATAGTACATAAAAGGTGGTACAGGCATTGTATAGCTACGTCACTGGTGAGGGATGTCACCTTCAGTTAACGCCTTGTTTGGGGACATGCAGAATAATAAGATTTCCTTGTTCACGGTTAATACAGTGGCAAATTTTCTTCGAATCGGAAATAATGTAGCATGTGTCCTCATTAATATGCAACATGGTTTCCCTCAAATGCATTGCTCCTGTTTAACATCAAAATTGAGGCTATACACAAAGCGTGGGATTATCCAAATAGACAGTTCCCTAAAGTAATGATAGTGTAACAGGGCACGTGTCGCTTTCATCATCGCAGCTTTGATATTCTAACATTTCAACAGTCCGTGATCTACTCAATCTTCGTTAAACCTGACTCGGCAAAACTGCCAAAAACACACCCCAGCCAAACACTTCCTACCACTAATAACCGATTATGTTTTTTGCAGATGCCCAGAAATTGCTCTGCGGACCCCCGTTGAATACGGTCCCATGTTGTAGATGCACAGCAGAAGACAATGTAGTGTTTTACAGCGGACTTACGAAAGCAGTGTATGCAGCAAAACTGAGAAAAAAAAGAGAAAAAAAAAAAAAAAAAACACTAGCAGGTTTCAAGGGAATTATAGTCATATTTCCTTTCAGTCATTCTCTAAAATACTTTTTAAGGGAAAGAGATTTATTTTTCATTTCATTTGAAGAGGAATAAAAGAAAATATTTCAGAGACATGATCCTATACGTCTGTGACTGCTGTCAGAAGCTACTCTTCAATCAATACATCAGTTAAACATAAAATTATTTTCTGCAAAAAACCCCGGAGAAAAGTAAAAACTTTAGTATTTGTTACAATTTGGGGAACAATCCCATGGCACCATCAAGAGTCCATTGGTTGTCAAAGTATTGCTGTTGCATACTTAAGCATGTGTTGGATCAAAAAAAAGGATACACTTACTGTTTATTCTACTAATAACTAATCGGACCAATGACTGGCTGTCCTGTCACTTGCTGTTAAAGAGTAAATTTTCATTTTCAGCAGTTTCATCATTCCACTGGACACCTTGGCTATCCCATTTTACCTTAATAGGGTGGGTCCTCTGTGTAATCTCCGGCACACTTCCTGCTGGTCTAAGCACAACAAATGAGAAGGATTCAGTAGTACTGCTAGGTCTGTAAATGGATAAAATATAATACTGCAGTATACTAATGGATAAAGCATAGTAGGACCGGCTGTATAAGTCACTCTGAATAATAGTATGTGCTGGGTTGCCGTTTGGTGCTTACAGTCAATGATGTATGCTGGCTTTTGCTTTAAATGAATTAGGTCTGATCGAGATATTAATTGAATATGTCACATGTTTAGATCACGTGACATGACACATTACTTTGCCGTTAATTTTAATTGCACTAACCAAAATTAGAAAAAACATGTATTTGTGTTGATAAAGTGCATTCCTTTTATCTGATAATTTATAACAAAATATATTTGCTAATATTTCAGTTTTTGGTCCTTTACGGAAATGACTAAAGGCTACGAAGGACTATTTCATTATTAATAATTGACTTGAAATTAATTACAAATGTTATGAATAATATATTACAGACAATTTTAATGGTAGAAACCAGATATTTAGAAAGAGTTCATATTTTCCCCCCACCACTGCAATTATTCTGAGCAAAGTTAAAGTGAGTCTTCCATTAACACATTCAGTTTGTGATTTTAATTCAAATTAATATAAAAAAATATACTATAATTTTTATATAAAAAATAATGTATTCAATCAACAGGTGAAACATGACAAATTAAGAGCTCAGCTGAAGCAGAAACTAGCACATAGTCTGTCAGGAAATCCTGGACTGGGGAACATTCTACTGGCTAAATAATCACCATCTATATACAGTCCTCGTCGACTTACGCCTATCCAATTTACAGCCAATAGACTTTACGACGATGATCGCAGCTCGTATGTTTGGCAGCGCAAATGTTGCCCAGTTGGGCGTACGACAGTTTGCGCACCAGTTACCGGAAGCACTACCATTCCCCGCGCACTAAGCCGCTAACTGTTATCCGAGTAACAGTAAAACTATAACGAACCAAGAAAATCATGATGTATAACAATGATGAACACAGAAAAGTATGATGTACAATACATAATGAATAAAGAAAATTATGATAAGGTATGACAAAGATTTTTATAACAATACATTACTGTAGGCTATACATATGCGACTTACTACCAAATCGTGTTACGACCAGTCAGTCGTAACCAATCATGGTCATAAGTCGACGATGACCTATAATTATAACTGGCCATGCATTATTTACTTACATTAATATGGTCCCTTTAAAAGCAGGAAGGCAAAACAATTCTATGTAATAACGTATTTAAATCTACTACAACTGAAACAAAGCTGATCGAATGCATCAGAGACATTTCTATTGACACAGCAGTATAGTCATGCATCGCTTATCGACAGCGATACATCCTGAGAAATGTGTTATTAGGCAATTTCATTGTTGTATAGTGAATATTTAAATCAAAAACATAGTTGTTTGTTATCATTATCAAATATTACACATTGTATGTAATTGAAAGTGCACAGTAGACTTGTTTACTCTAGTATCTCCCCAAATACGCGAGTAATGCTTTGCAGTACGATGTTACAACAGCTACAATTTCCCAGCCCGTATAATCCTATGGGACCACCGTCACATACGTGGCCCATCGATAACCAAAACGTCATTATGTGGGGTGTGTGATGCATGACTTTATATTCATTTACGTTTTTACCGGTCAAAAACTATGCAGAATTAATAAACAAAACTAAACTACAACAATCCAATGTTTCATAATATCCTAAGTGTCACATGATCATTTGAACTCTGCTATGAAAGTGTCCAGGACAAACATGTAGAACTGTGAACCTTTAAAATGACCCAGCTAAAACCTAGTGTACAGACATTACAACCAAATTCAAAGTGAAGTTTATATTTCAGAAGCAGTTATTTGCGTGGGAGGTCCGGGAATTGACCAGAAAAAAGTCTTTTGACCCAAATCTGTGAGTTTCCTATTTCCTGTCAGAGACTGATTCCATCTGTCACACCCTCCAGAGCTGTGAGGATCCTTCTACTGCACAGAAATCTGTATATGGGGACTTGTTTCAGCTGAGGTATCCATGGTTACAATAAGCTACATAAATAAAAATGATAGTTCTTCATAAAACAGGCCTATTTAATTTGCTATGTTGTCATTTACACATTGCCCACCATTGACATTGCACTTCCTGTAAAACGCAGTAATTCTATTTTGCAAATAAACTAAATATGAACGAATACATGATTAAAGCTAAAAGGAAACAATACTGTATGTACAAATACAGCTCTGTGATCCTGAAAAACAAAACACAAAATGCTTCGAAGAAAAAAAGCAATTCATTAAACAAATCTGTTTGGAGATGTTTGGCGTTTTTTTACCTATAGAATTCCAAAAAGGTTGCCCGTTTTACTCTGTCAAGGAAAATATTTAATTACGTGCCAGTATTGTCATCGCACATAAAGCAAACCTGCCAGACTGAAACCAAGAGAAGAGAGATGGTGGAGTGACATTATACAAGTCAATTTTAATTATTTAAAGGCTCTCACCAGAGACATATTCAGTATTATACACCAAACAAGTAGGGCCCAGCTTTCATTTGACAAAATATGTTAGAATCGCATTTCAGTAAATATGAAAAGGCTCTTTTCAGGAGGAACAAAAAAACAATCACCTAAATACCCAACAACAAACCAACATAGATGTTGAAAAGTATCACCATGGAGGGCAAATGAAAAGCCAAAAAGACGAGCAAAATTGGTGGATTTATTGTTTCGTTTCATTTACAGCTGTATGCATTACCTCTGAGGAGGAAACACAATGGAAAGACCTGTCACATGCTGAATGGTTAGGTGCATGTCGACCTTCTCTGAAAAAGGTTAATGAATACTCCTGAAAAGGTCTCCGTTTGCAGGCACGGGAGTTAATTGCGGCTGCACACTTGACCACTTGAATTCCCTGAAATGCAGCGACTGAATAAAATGGGCGTAACAGTAAGGATATCTGAGTTTGGGTATTCGTCGGAAGCTCGGGCTACTTACATTCGTAGCCGGGTATTCATCGGAAGCTCGGGCTACTTACATTCGTAGCCGGGTATTCACCGAAACCCTGAATGGGAGGAGTCTGACTAAATATTAGTGCTCCATGGTATGCCTAGGGGGGCATTATGGGGAAATGGCACGGCTGACCAGAAAATGGGCTTGGGTATACAAGGCTGTGGCGACTGTATCTGCCAGGAGGGGTGATTTGGGGGTGGCGAGTCGAGTGACACGGTTATTTAGTACACAGAGTTCTTGTAATTACTTATTTTTACTCAGAAAAATGCATTTCTGGATAAACGTTCCCATGTCAACCAGATACCACCATTAGTTGATATGCAAACTGCATTTGCAGAACTTGGGGTCTCGGATTTGCGGCTTTATTATTTAATGCACAGCATTAAGGTACAGCACTGACCACGACCGCATATTCCAAAAGCTCTTTTCCGAGCCACCCATTAATATTAATATACATTCCATGAAAATAAACCAAACCCGTAATCCGGGCCAATAAAGAGAACTTTCATTTAAAATGAATGTAAGGTGACCCTTTGTTGGGGGTTGAACGAAAGCCCAAGAGAAATGCTTTTGAAAAACGCTAACGCTAATGACTGGTCAAGCTGTTGCCACAGTGACCATCAAGAAGGCTAATGAGGGGGCCACCATGCGGGTGTGGGACACACAACAAGCCCTGAATTCCAACAGCAATCCCACCCAGCAGCAAGCAAACCTTCTACCAGCACAATATGCATGATTAGTTTTCATCCAACCGACGCTTAACTAATTAGCCTAACCTTAAACGTCTGCAGCACTAAGTACTGTCGGATCGGCCACACCGTTAGCCCTCCTTCAGGTTTTTATTTAACGTTTATCCATCAACAGCCTTATATTTGAGTGTGTTAGTTTAACCGTGACAGTGACAGACTGCCTTTTGTGTAGGCACCGTTCCAAGCCACGCGGTTGGCTCTGGTCTTTGTAGTTTCAAGTTCCTTCCCCTGCTAAACAAAACTGATCTCTGCCTCATGTTTCCCAGAGACACACTTACATCTCTGCTTCTGGGAGAATTCCGATAGACTTTTAATTATATCAAATCTAATTCCTAACACCAACGAAACACACAAAAAATGGATGAATACTGATAAGCAGAAAATTCTGGCACTTTTGATAAAATTTTTGCATCCTGTCCAACATGTCCCCTGCCTTCTGCCCACTGAAACCCCTCACTGGATTCTCATTTATGGAAACAGGGTAGATTAATGGATGTAATGCTGTTCATTTTTGAATGCACCCAAAACATTTCTTATCTGGAGATAGACAGCGATCAATCTACGGCTTGTCTGTATTCCCATACAGAAGATATTCCCATATACTATACGCATACCGTGCAAGAAAAACCTCTAGACAAAAAATGTTTACACAGTAAGTTGTCTTCTATCAACCGTTATTTAGGAATTCTCAGATTTGGGTGACACAGATAACTAACAGATCACTATGTTTGAAAAAAGTATGTTTAGCTTTTTATCTGATATAAACTTGCTGGCATCCTTTAATTAACATTAAATATAAGGCTGTTGTTTAGATACACCAGCATAGCATAACTGAGCTGAGGTAAGCGAAGAGATACAGCTGACATCATACATGCAGTCTGAGCTACATTGTTAGCTAACCAAAAGCCGTCTGATTGCCAGTGAAACAGGACAGAGGAGGCAGTCTGGGAGTGTTCCTCTTCTGTCACATGACAGACCTCTGATCGCTTACAGTTGACAAGGTTAGGAAAAGGTCACGCGGAGCCTTGTTGTACAGAAAAGCTGGAGAAGCTTCAAAATGTGGAGAGACACCAGCTTTGCTGAAAATACATGGAATGCCCTGACCGGTAACATTCAACAAGTGCCTGGGGTTTAGAAGATATTCAGGAAGTTTTGGAAAGGACAACGGCAGGCGCTATATGAATATACAGCTCCGAAAAAATTAAGAGACAAGCACGATCTTCAGTTTCACTCATTTCTCAGTTCATGGCCGTGCGTCTGTGAATAATATATATTTTTCGGCAAACTGCAGCCTGGTTCTTCCCCATTTCCCCATTTCTCATTGAAGAGCTTCTTCCTTGCTTTATGGGACTTCAGTCCTGCTTCTAGGAGCCTGATACAAACTGTCCTAGCCGTGCACTTCACACCTGCACTTAATGTTTCCTATTCCTTTTGTAGGTCACTTCATGCCATCCCACGATTCATGAGAAACTGTCGCACAAGTTAACGCTCATCTCTGGCATGAATCAGTCACTCCTGCCCTTTACCTGGCTGGTTTCTGGTCATTCCCAGTGTCTCCTGCTTCACCTTGTTCTTGTGTCCAGTGGTGTTCGACATTTTGACCCTGAAAGCAGCCTGCCACTCAATGTAGCCTTTTGGCAGCAGAAACACGACGAAACCAGGAATTAACTATGCCGATTCTTAAAAAATATAAAACGGTCTCTTTATTGATATACAGCTCTGGGAAAAAAATAAGTGGCACAGATGCTTGCATGCAGACCTTGAGAAACATCTGTTCATGTGATCTGGATGTTCTCCTTACTGCAATGCTAAGGCATTATTGCAAGCACCTTTTTCCTTTAAAAGAAAACTTTTTGATGGTTGATTAAGGGTTCATATATAAAAACCTCATTTCTCTTCATTTAAGAAGCAGTTTAGCTGAACTTATTTGCTAGTACACACATTTCCGGCACGCTATACGGCTGCAAACAGCTGGACAGATTTACTGGTGGAAGACACAGGCTGAAAGTCCAGTTTATTGTATGCTTATTGGAGCCTTGAAGATCTCTGCCCATGACCAAGTTCCTATTATTAAAAAAGAAATTAAAAGGCACATTTCAATATGCATGTTCTTTTCCAGGTGAATTATAAAATGAGACTCTTAAGCGTCTGCTAAAGTTGTTCAGTACTCAAAAAAAAATAACAGTAAAAGTCAAAGTAATGGTAGGTATAAATTAAATCACTTACCAAAATGTTAAAAACGGAAATCGTCATTTTTTAAATTACTGGTATCAAATGACACGTTAACTAAATTTTAGGCCACCCTGAATTTTAGCCTCTTAAACAGCCGCTTTAATCTGCAGCATGACAGTGACAGTACTGACGTGTTTTTGTACGATGGCACCGTCACATAGCTGCCTGCAGAGGGAGCAGCATTTAGGAAAGAGATATCATATGCAGCACACCAATGGGGACCCGGGCTCGCTCGCTGTCTCTCTCTCTCGCCACCCTCGTGAAGAGGTGCCGTCTGAACTGGGGCAGTCTCAACGCCTCTCCTGAGCGTCAATCTGCACGGCTCTCTGTTCCTCGCGCCAACTGCAGTTGGGAGCGCGAGTGGGTCCGGCGTCCCGCCAGAGCTCATCGGCGATGACAGCGGGATGAAGCAGAGGCTCATGCCATCGCGCAAGGTGTAGTGAGCCGTCAAAGTCGAGGCAAGCAAATTCCCGAGCTCGCTCCCAGCTTGTCAAACAAATTGATTTGCTGAACAGACACTCTTATACCTCAACCCTTAAACCTCTGTGCCAGCAATACTGCACTGGGTATTCCTGCAGACCTCCTGATTCATCGCCTCGTCTGCCGAAATCGGTAAACTATCACTTCAGCAAAAGAGGCTGGAGGGAGATCGCAGTGGGCAACTCAACTATGGGGAGTCAGTCGTTCCCTTGTTTGAACCCCATAAACTCAAATCGCCCCCCCAAGCCTTTTCTAAGTGCTCACTTCAGGGATTAACAATTACGAATCAAGAGGGCCTACCACAGAACACAAAGAAGTAAATAAAATGGCACTCTCGTACCAGAGGCATCCGGCTGCCTGGACCGGCGCCCAGGCTGCCCCGACACCCAAGTCTCACAACCCAGTGATGTCGAGGCGACGTGCACATTGCATATGACAAAGAGAGGGTTAGGTTTTGAGAGTGTCTACCAATGCAGGACCGCCCCCAGCATTCTAGGGTTACGGGGGCCAACCAGAGACAGCCCCCAGCATTCTAGGGTTGCGGTGGCCAATCAGAGACAGCCCCCAGCATTCTTGGGTTGCGGTGGCCAATCAGAGACAGCCCCCAGCGTGGCAGCGCACCAGGATCATCATTCACAGAGTAGATCCTCTCAGGAAAATAAGAATGCAAAAATCAATGCGGCATCTCTTCGATTTAACAAACCTCACTCTATACATCAACTTATGGATTTACAGGGCTAGCGAACCACCCGTCTGTTCGACAAAGACAGTAATGCAGTGAATACTTGATTTCGACTCACTCTCTTCTGTTCATAAATTCTTGAAATAGCACACACTAACCTTTTATATAAAATACTGGAATTTAACCATTCTGCTGATACATCGCGGAGAAATTAAACATTAAACAGCTGCCAACCATTGAAGGTGCACTAGATTCACATACCACAAACATCAAAAGCACATTTTATTTATACTTATTAAAGTAATGAATAAGCATTCAGACTTGCCAGTATTGCAGTTTTGTTTTTACTAGTGGAAATGGAAGATTTACTAACTCTTGAAATGTATGAATAGACAAGTTTGATGAAGATAATAAGCAAATATTTTAGATATATTTATTATTTATTTGTCTGCTTGCTTGTTTAACTGCCAGGCAAATATCACATCAACTGTAAATGGCAAAGGGGGGGGCAAACACACACACACACACACACACACACACACACACACACACACACACACACACACACACACACGCTTCTACTCTCATGCACACAACCATATAAATGATAACGCAATTTCTTATTTCCATTCCCATTCTTTGCCTTGCATTACCTTTTCTGATACAAATCCGTTCATATGAAACTATCCTTTATTGAGAAACCGTAAAAACTGCTTCCTTGTTCAGCAGAAATAAATGTTACATTTCAACAAATTATTATACCTACAATGGAATCCCATAGATATTCCTGCCTCCGCATCATATATAAATCATGCTTTGCCTCCTTTCAACACAATCATTGCCCAACAAAACCTCATTACAATCACATTTCTATTTTATTTAAATGGATAATGCCCTTGCATCATTAATTATATAAATTACCCAAAAGCCTCTCCTGTGTATTTGTTAATTAGGGGAAAGTCAGCTCTCTTACGAGAACGAATGTGATATTTACAGAAACATACTTTGTTCAACAAGCTCTCCAAAAGCACTTTTTAACCCTATATGCAATCTATTCATCATGCCTGTTGCATAGTATTGGATAATTTAAACGGCTTTGTTTTATCTGCATGATGTTTTATTTATTTATTTTAGCTCAATAACCTCAATAAGGCTGTATATTCTGTGTAACAGTCTAAAAAAAAACTAGACTCAAAAACAATTCGAAACATGAGCCACGCTGACACACAGGCCTGCGTATATCATGGTGGCTGAGAAATTTCTTTGTATTGTAATAAGATCGTACCTAAATAAATTCCATGAACATGTGGTTGCAGCAACCCTTAAAAGGTATGTACTCTGAGCTTCTTTATAAAAACAAGAAATCCTGTATACAAGAATGTACTATTATTTAAATCATTTTTCCATACAAATATTTTTTAAGCATACAAAACTGCAAAAGTGCACCAAAGACAATCACTCACTTGTCAAACCTCAGCCTAATGGCCCTATCCGTCAATAAAATGAGTAAAAATGGTGTATTACACTTGCTGTGGAGTGGGGAAATGTTGACTCCTTATAAAACACGCCACACTCACTCTCAGCAGAAAGCTCTTCTAGAATCGACTGATGCATTGTGCATTTTTTTTTTTTTTAAATGATACTCCGAAATTGATGCTCCCACTGAGACTCATAGGTTTACTCTCTACAGGATGGAGAGTCTCTCAGGGCCGGAGGACAGACTATCCCAAGTCAAACTGTCACTGCGTTTCTCCCAGCAATGCCTCCACATGAGGCAGAACAACTGACACACCTCAGGGCAGTGTGGCAACATCTATTCCTTATATGGAAGGGAGATCAGCGGAGCTAACGGCAGTGACAAGTTTAGAACCATGGTTCCAAGCAGTGTGCGCAGTCCGGGGGGTTCCGGGGAGGTCCGGAATATGGGGGGCAAATTAACCCATGAGACCCCCTGAAAGCCTCAAAAGCAAGATTGGTATTGCGCAAAAATAGGGCGATGGGGACCGCACCCGCCGCCTAAATATTGACAGGTATTTTCGTACACTGGTTCCCAGTATGTTAGTATGCATGTTATTTTGCATTAACAAAAGAAAAAGGAAGCAGGGTAGAAACTGTTTTCCCCGCGCAGGAAGTGTTTGCATGCCCGAGACAGTCAGAAAAGCTTGGTACTCCTCGCTGAAGGAAAAAACTAAAGAGGAAAATTCACATTCGGTGGCAAGGTAGCATGGGCCTGGCGCTCAAATAGGTGGGTTTGCTTTAGCTCATTAAAGGCAAAGCGAAAGGAAAGGTAATGCATGCGTCCTGGGTGTGGAGTCTCATCTCCTCAAACCGGGTGCTTTACAGCTTATTACATGCTGCCCAGGCGTCAACGATCTGGGGCGACTTTCTGAAGAGTTCTCGACTTGCGAGCACAAGTGGTGTCAGAACAGGCTGCGGAAGTAGTTCTTTTTACAGAAAAAAGTGCTAGAACGCAAAGTGTGGAAGTGACATTTAAATAGGCAGGAGTCTCTCCTTCTTCCCCCCTGCACATCTCCCTTCAGCCCTGCACACTGTAATTTGAATCCATCATAAACAGGTCTTACTCACAGACCTTTTCAAATGTCATGTTCTGTCAAACTGAGTGACATATTCCTCAAAGCATGGCCCTGCTCAAAGTTTTTTTTTTCTTTCTCTTTTTTCTCTTCTACAGAAATGAATAGTGGGTACGGCATGCATATTTATGTCCGTGCGGGTAATTCGGTGCCACCCATGAAAGCCTGTTGGGGACAGCAAAGCGGATACAGGTTTTATACTCAGATGATGACATGGTGCGCATGAGTGTCTTGATGCTTCTGTATGGAAAGTTCTTTTATATGGGGCCCTTATTCATCCATCCATTTTCCATAAGTGTTTGTCTACACAGGGCTGTAGCAAATTCAGAGCCATACTGTGGAAAAACACAGGGCATTCTTGGGTGGGGCGCCAGGTCACTGCGAGGCACGCACTCACAACCACACACGACCAGCTACACCCCATAATGCTGGGGTGGGAGAGGAAGCAAGAGAACCCAGAGGAAAGCCAAGAGAAGATGCGAAGAGCATCCAAACCCTGGAGGTGTGAGGCGGCAGCATCAATGTAAAACAAAATATTGCAGCAGGAACCTTTTATCGTAGTTGCATTATTCATCAGAGCAGTTCTGGTCAATCAGATGTGCCCTAATCTGGACTGAAATTCAAATCATTATGAATCTCCGTATGTTAGGGGTTCTATGTAAGTCTAATGCCCACTGCACCAAGGGTCCGGAAAGAGCTGTAAGCTACGATCAATACTTGCAGCCTGACTGTTGATGTTTTACATTTACTTTCATTTAGTTATTTCATGCACTAAATTCCCTGCAAGGACTGGAGGGCATCAGAAATCAACCAGGACGGAACTGCGAGGTTGGAGAAGCTTAGGGTCAGTCTGGGCATAGGTCAGGCACACAAGGTCTAGAGAACAAATAAACATTCAACGAGAGTATGACATCGCTTTATCCTGCAAGCTTGAAGATAGTAAATGGCCGTACAGTTTGAATGGCTTAACGAAGGGTGTCATGAAGTCTGGATATCAAGGCAAATCCAAGTAACGACAAGATTCGGCAGATGGCTTTGAAGTAGGTTGCAAATTTGTAACTGGAGAAAATAATGCAGTATATAGCCTCGTGGTATTTTTGACAGTACTGAAGTCTGCAACACAATCTTGAGTCCCTCCTCCGTCAGCCAGATGCATAATCATTGCCAATAAGACAATCTGGATAAGCAACTGGCTAGATACGAATTTTGTCCTCTACTGTCAGGAAAGAACATATCAAAAAGAAAGTAACGCGTGTAAGCATCTTCTGCCAGACATAGAAGAGCATACATTACCTTATTTGGGTTCTAGCCTGTCTGTAACGCTTTATGGAGGTAAAAATCTGGTGAAGCTTCTGGATGCCATGCCTGGATCGTTCAGAATAACCTGCTTCTGAATATATATCAAAAAGTTCTTTATGCGAAAACATGGTTTATAACCAAGACTTCTATGAGACATCAATTATTCTTCCAACCTGACCTTCAGTACAACTGGACCAAGCAGTCACAAGGAAAAAAAGTCAGATACTTGTGTTTGAGTACATAATAAAGAAGTGAATGGTAGTGGCTGTTGACAGAATATAATACTACTAACAATAAAATATCATTTCATTTAATAAAGAGATTAAAAATATTACCGGTATTTCACATCAAAAAGCTTGCTGTGAGAGGGGATGATACATGGGGCCTGTCAGTTAAAATATTGTAAAATAACTGAAAAGGAAAAACATCAACTGTGACTTTACAATCAGCCCCAACAACAAACAGTCGAGTAGTTTTTTTTCTCTCTTTCTTTTTTTTTTTTAAATACCCATTAGCTCTATCCGGAAAATAATTCAGGCTTTTATCTGCAAAAGGTAATTATTCCAGGCCTCAGCAGATGAGGAGGCTGCTCCCATAAGGTTTGTACCAATTGCTGTTAAATCTGGCTTTTCTTATGGCTCGACTTGTGCTCAAAATGCTGCTTTTCAAGCGTCACCTTGTTCTAAGTTACTGAGACAGTTATCAGCTTGAAAGAGTAAAGATGAAGAAAGAAAGAAAAAACACACACACACACACACACACACACACACACACCGCCCTTTCATTCTGTTTTGCTTTGAAGGAGTTTTTGGGAGGAATTGGGTTCCCTCTCCGCTGCTGTCGAGGTCAGCACAAACAGGGGCGAATGGACCGCCATTTTTATTCTCGCTTAAAGCCAGGCGTACCGGTTTAAAGATCGCTACCACACACAGGCAGTTCATTTATAACACTGCTAATAGTCTCTCCCAGCAGTGGGTCAGTGTCAGTCAAATGCCGCCATGGGGCAGGCGGAGCGTTTCTGCGGCCTACTGCCACATTCGCAATCCAAATTGGGCCATTTTGGGACCACAAAAAAATTGCCCTGATTAATAGTCGCTGCCAGAGGTGCAAATACGTGAGGAGTTTTCTTGGTTTTCCGAAGGAGAAAAATAAGACGGCCTGATATCCACTTCAACATTTCTAAACAATGAGTGTTTCTTGCATTTTTTTCCCGGTGCGTCTTTCCCAGACAAGACAAAAGAGATGCCTTGGTAATATTAGTGCTTAATTCAAAACAGAAAGTCCTTCCCCGCTATACTGCAGCCCCGCCGGCACATTCCGCATGACCCTTAGTGGACGCGCGTCGTAATGAAGCAGGGGTGCAGGAGGACGGCCAAGACATTCCCAAAATGGTCACTTAGCATGACCGGTCATTTTCCCAGAGGTCTGCCAAAAAACCAGTGTCGTATGCCACTGGACCCATCTCCTCGCCGTCGCGAACCATTAGAGCTCATTGTAATGCAAATGATCAGTAATTTAGCAGAAAGGGGAAATCTACAGTACATCAATTGTACCAGGTGGGCGTCCATTATCCAACAGCAGGGAGAGCCTCATCTTGATAGAGTGTAGGCCGTAAACATCCTTCATAATTACTCCTCCCCTACTCAACCAGTCTCTAGAGTTTTCTATAGTAACATTCATTTGTTTCCTTCTTGTATGGCCTAACACACCCTTGTTGTAAGACTGTTCTGCTGTCGTTGCACTGGAAGGGCTGAAGGGGGCAGTGCGATCTCCAAACATTTGCAGAACAAATGCAGGCGCACAGCATATCACACTGACAACAGGTGAACGTTGTTCCAAAGTAGTTCGACGAGCAATAGAGAGCATAGTAGTTAAAGACACATTTTTGCCAGGTTAAATCCCAGGATAATCGTTGCTGTACCCTTTGCGTGAAGGTTCCTAAAGTAAAATGCTATAAAAAAAAAGATCCTGGACATCATTATAAATAGATTTACTTTGAGGGTCAGCATAAAATCTCAAATCAGAGGAAAAAAAAAACCTAGTTACATCTTAGTGCCATTACCTTTTTCTCAGCATTCATCTAAACACCAGCAGCAGTAAAACTGGCACAATCAACCAGTGTCAACATTCCCCACAGACGAGTGCCCCTTCATCTCTGCTGGAGCCAGGGCAAACAGCTCTTATCACCAGGCAGGAGAGACAGGAAAGATGGGACCAGAGTCCACACTGCAGCCGGACAAAACCCCCCGATAACAAAATTCCACGTTGGTGGCGATG
Organism: Pollimyrus isidori; assembly: GCA_019775955.2. NCBI lineage: Eukaryota > Metazoa > Chordata > Actinopteri > Osteoglossiformes > Mormyridae > Pollimyrus > Pollimyrus isidori. The sequence continues at coordinate 9,434,622 of JABFDZ020000066.1, read as the reverse complement.
CCAACGGCTGTAAGGACATGAGGTACCTTGTGGCGCGTGCTTGTCACATTCCCTGCCCGGCTTGAGCTCTGTTCAGTAGGAGGGCGGCCACTCTGGCATGCAGCACGGCTTCTAAATACCCCCTGCCATCTCAATTCTCCAAAAACAGATCTCTCGCTCTCCTAGTCAAGTACCTTGCATATGTGTTATTTTAGGATAACTTGAAGAATCACTTAATTAAACAGTTTCTTCTTTTCACACAAGTGATCCTTTCCGGAAGAGGGAAAATTGTCAGGATGGCCGGGCCGGCCAATCGTAACAGCGTAGCAAACGACGTCCATCACCGCATGCAAAACATAGCTATTGGTTAGTCAACAATAGAGGAGGGATAACTGGCTGCTTTCCTGCACTCCAAGGAATGTTCCGAAATTGGACTGACATTGCATTTATACTTACTATGAAGTGGAATGATACAACCTATATGGGACAATGGGTTAGCATCAGTAAAAGCAGGTGTAATGAGCTGAGGCTGTTTCAGAACAGAGAGCTGATGATGATGATGAGACCATTTTAGGAAACTGCAGTCCATTTCAGTCACTGTGAAACAGCAGCAATTTCCCGCAGCACCTGTCTTACTCTGACAAACACTGATGCACCTGCCAGGTAGAATACAGAACTCTCTAAATCCAGGAATAAGAGCTCAGCTGCTACGATCCAAAAGCGCTGCTTGGAGAACATACATGCAGCGTTTATTTGCGTGGTTCCCTATACGAGACTTTTTCTCCAGGTCATCTGCATGAATCTAATCGTTCCGAAACCCACCGCGGCCCCGACAGCTAGACACACGCTGAAATAAAGCAGGCATTCAACAGTCAACCAAAAACCACTGCTTGTGTCATTACCGTGCCCTAATCCCACTAAATCTGATTTCTTCGCAGAGCATTCAAATTCGATAATGTCTCATGGAATTTCCAAAGTAGCCGTTTCTTCCTGTTTTGTATTAAATATTCTTTGAACAAGCTGAACCATAAATCAGGGAGACTGAGCAGCGGTTATTAGTCAAAGGCAAGCGTAGAATCCTAGTAAGACCCGTGGGAATACAGTACACTCCTGTTTGTTTTAGAGAGCAAGAAACATGACTCGGAACAATAGGGTGGTCTTTTCCTTTATAGAGCACCTCTCTTTTTGGATTTAATGGCCCCGATCAGCATACTCACCTACTGAGCATGGAGTTGACATTAACATCCAAGGCAGAAATTAAATATTTGCAGCATGCAACCTTTGTCCTGTTTCGTATCCATGTGCTTCTACCAAATAAATATAATTTAAAAGTTGAGCTAATATCCCCTTAAAAGCATACGTGCATGTAAAAAAAATTCCACCACTTGCTATATTTTACATTGAATCTTTAGAATACAGATGAATACAATGATACAAACAAAGACATGAGAAAGGCCTTTTTTGCACCCACTTCTTGAAAATTCAGTGATCAGGTATTTATGATTTTGTGACCCAGTCAATCCTTCATCCAAAGCAGGTGTATACAGCTGGACATCTACCCAACGCATTGAAAGTTTCCCGGGGTTCTCCTGGGCAAAGGGTAAAACAGCGTCTAAATAACAGCCATGCCACCTGTTGTCAGCCATGACAGAGTACTTAGCCACATAATAACTGGCAAGCAGACGTGGCAGGAGAACGCTCGTGCAACTCATCTCAACGTGACGGGATTACAAGATTTGCTCCGGGCGGAACCATGTGACGCAGGGATGGGAAAAAGGAATAGGGCAGTTATTGTGGACAGGTGTGGAGATGGGTTTAGCAAAAATAGGGAGGAACACGGCACAGGGGGAAGTACAAACGAGGAACAAAACGTGTGCTGTGTCTTAGGTAGTGTGCAGGCTGGGTTGGCCAAAAGGGTTAGAGCATGCTAACTAGGGAGCAGCAGAAACCAAACTCAGTGTTAGGGGGCCCTTTCACGCGTGTCACAGGTGAGCCGATTCAGTATTATCAAAACCTGACTATACCTGGACCTTGAATGGCCACACCCCCCACCCACAACTTTAAAAAAAAAAAGATCTCAACTACAAATTTTACAGTGAATGACCTTTCAATCGTGCAATTTCCATTCAAACACGGCCAAACTTGACACTCAGTACTAAGAGGTGTGATGCAACAGCACTTTAATCCGGTCCCCTGGCACAAATCAGTGCAGTCTGGGGAGTTTGTCCCATGGAAGTTGTTATTAGTAAACAAGTACTACTTTATGAGTACTACTAGTAAACATCTCAAGGCGTCTAACAAACTTTTCACAAGATCTGAACCTTGCTTGGTAATGTGTGTATGTGTTTTTTGTTTTTTTTTTTTTGGGGGGGGGCGGATTTAAGGAAGGGAGCCAGTTGATTTAGTCCTTTGGTGGATTCATTTTTGCAATTAGTTGGTTAATCTGTAGATTAACCAGCTCACCGTGACTAGTGAATCAGTAGTTCGATTCCTGTGATACTGCTTTGTGTTCTTTACACAGCATCATAATGCAGTGTGATTTTACCACAGAAGGGTCCCAAAGTACACAGCTTTTCCTTAGCATGATCAAACATACACTTATTCCTCACAGATTGGTGTAAATACAACTATAAAATATTACATCCTTAGAATAGACTATCTGCTGAGTATAATATAGAATCTAGGACCAATTAACCTAATTTCCACAGACATACAGTTAAAGACGGTATTTTGCTTTCCAGGGTTATTTCGACACGTTCCTTCATGAATTAGATGAGATCCAAGACACACACACACACACACACACACACACACACACACACACACACACACACACACACACACACACACAAAGCTCGTATACTTAGCGCACACTGGAAGGGTTTTTGCCATTTCTCTGACTTTTAAAGCAGCATGGACACTTTTCAAAAGGAATGGCGAGAATCCCTATTCACTTTTCGTATCAGATGCACTTCCGCGTTGGTGGCCTGCAGATGGACGGCTACAGCTGAGCTCCATTATCACTGAATTGAATCCCACAAATGGCTGCAAAGGAAAGCACTTTCAATCCACCCTAAAAACAAGCCCTGCTGAGTCAGAGCCTGTCCACCCCATCTTCATCACCAACTTGTCATTTTAGAGAAAATCAGAAGTCAGGGAAGCGCAATTAGATGCCTGAAGCCGATGTTGGTGGAATAAAAAAAAAAAATAGAAAAATCAAAAAGATTTTTTTACGGGACAACTTTCTTGCCTCCCTCTTTGCTTCCCTCCCTTTCCTAAAAAGCCTTTCAGTTCCAGCCCTTCTCTTACTAACCCCACTAGGTGCGGCTAAGAGTCACGCAAACTCCGACTTACTAGTGCACGAAAACAGTGGCTTTACGCCTTCAGGGCCCAGGGCCGCGGCTCCCGGTTCCCGTCCAGCCTGTCTGTGAGGCCCCGATATACAAACCGATTGCTATAAATCAAAGCACCACTCGCACTTTCCGGGGGCGGGGGCGTACATGTTTGGGAGGGTTAACACCCTTCATGTCTGACAACATTAAGCCTGCGAACATACAGGGAATTTAGACACCAGCCGGACAGGGGAGATGGCACACAGGAGACCTGCACACCCCGCCATCTCCAGGCTAATCTAATACCGGGAAGGCGTGCGAGGCATTTCCGAAAACCAAGAACCACAATAACTTCCTTTAAATAATAATCACCCAGAGAAATTTTGAGATACGCCGCCTTTGAAGGCTGCGATACATAATCACTGAATGGGGTGCGAGTCTCTGAATGATGGATCGCGATAAATAATTCAAGAGTTAAAAATGTCTCTTCTGAAATGTTCAGCAGCTTTGATTTATTAGGTGGCTGCTATACAGCGTATGCAGGAGGATCAGAGAGGGAGCATTTCAAGGTCCACGATGAGGTATCCTGCATTATGTAAACATAAAACGGTGCACGCCTGGTCCTTTATATAACTCAGGTGTGATTTCTAATTAGCAAACATAAGAGGACGCCGTACTAAATCGCGGGGTGTTCTTCCATTTTTCAGATAACCATGCATGCAGTTTAATTTACTGATGAGGATTTTCCCAGATAGCAGACTGTAGCAAAAACATTGCAGCCAAAAACGCACAGATCAGAAGCTTTGGTACATTCGGGATTGTTTTAAAAACTTTTCCCAACAGCACTCACCTCGATGCAGGGCGGGAGTATATTAAAATATAACATTTCAACCAAACTGATCATAGTTTACTCTAATACTAAGAAAAGAACTCTACCTAAATAGGAAAAAAAAGCTCACAAATAAAGCTTAAATAGACCACATCTGTAAGGTTCCTATTCCATCGGGCAAGCGCCCCATCTCTGTCCCTAACAAACAAAGGGCTCTTTTCAAGGACACGGTCTGCTGAGCTTTCAAACATCAGTCATTGAAAACTCCAAGGGTGCCTTTTTATATTCGGGCGTATACGAGAGAATAGCGCTACAACGGCGGGCAAAATGACAATGTGAAGCATTTACAGGAATCTTAGTTCGTGTTTCAGTTCATGGTGTTTGGGAAGCCAATGCTGGCACTATAATAAAAAAAGTTAGAGCTCAACTCCAAATCCCTTCATTCCAGCGATCACATGAGTTCATCTTGGCAGGAATGGGGGGGGGGGGGTCGCAAGACACCATTTGAATACGATTTGAACTTCGGGGAGGGGGGGCATCTTCATCCCTCCTCCCCAAATGCCTGCTGCTTCTGTGGCTGTGCAAGACACGCAGATATAGCTACCAACTTCCACATGGCTTTTGTGGTTTTTAAAATCATTTCAAAGTCAGGATTGTTGATTAAGTACCTGTATCTCTAACTAAATAACTATTTTCAGCTGCTCCATTTGCGGTCGAAATCAATAAATCTATCCCCGAAAATCCAGCAAAACTTAAAACTGTTAAACTTAAAGCTGAATTTTTTTTTTATAGAAATCTTATAATCAATCAGTCATATTGTTATAATGCCGCAGCTATATTTATTCAATGACAATCTGGCGAACGATCACGTTCGCCTGCGCGGAAATTGTAATACTGGTTTAATTTACTTTATTTTCTTCAACTCTCTTTAGCAGTACCCTAATACGTGTTTCTGACATTTAGCTGCCTTCCCCTCTATATACAGTCACCAAGAAAGTAAACAATGCGCCCAGTGCCCACCCCACATTGCTGATGAAGCACAACTGCTCGGGAAAATAAATAATAATAATATCAATAACAAAAAAAAACAATTCGCTACTACAATCTTTCCGATCCTATATTAAAACATACCGATCCTCTCTTTTCTATGAGTGCATTTGACAAAATATTTTGATTACAGATCAAACTGCCGATACCAGTTGAGGGAAACCGCGAGCTACACGTTTATAAATTCGCTTAATCCCGAAGTCGGCAGCCACTTTGATGAAATGCGATGACGGTATTTTTGAGGATCACAGACGGGCACCATCCAGCTGGCTAAACTGCTAGCTACTTGGCTAGCTCCGCTATAGTGCAATTCGTTATATCCACATATTTAGCTGCGTTCCCTGATGTCTTCCAAAATGTTCTTTTAACAATCGCCAAACCATCGGCTATTTATTTACGCAAAGCCGCCTGCCAAGCGTTTAAAGATGGGGAAATGCACGTGAAAAAAAGTCTTTCTTCTGACAGTGAAGTGCGGCTCGCTGTAACCAAAGATGTCCTCGTATACTAATATAATTCCCTCCTCGTCCCTTGCCTTTCTTCATGGCGCAGTGAGACGAACACACATGGACACTGTGGACACGTTATAGCCGCCACCGTGACCGTGCTAGCTAAATAAGAGCAATCAGGTACATTCCATGCCTCCAAATATCAAATAGGACAAATCTTACCTTAATATTTGATGTTTATTGCAAGTTCAAGCCACGACTTTAGGCATCAAAGGACACCATCATCCGATTTTTAAAAGCTCTTCCTATCGATCTTGTTTTCGGGATAACTGATCCACCTTAAAAATGACACAAAAAAACTTAATCCTCCCAGCCCTAAATATGTAGGCAACACGACAGTTTCCAAACCAGACACAAATGAATCGATCTTTTTCTCCTACTCTTGACTGACTTGCAAGAGGTTTGTGTCTAAGTCAGGTACCTGATATCTGTAGTGTGGTAAGATTTAAGAAGTGTTCTTATCTCTTCTTCCCTATTGCAAGATTGAGAGGTGTGTTTTCTTTTTCTTTTTTCCTTTTCCTTTTTTAAAGGCGGGGCTTTGGTTCATACAAACCAATGACACAAATCCTCACGGACTCGCCTTGCGGGCCCCCCCCCCGTCCCTTTATCCACACTCGGTTCTCTAGGGGAATATTCTCAGGGGGGTCGTAGTTCTCTCACCACATCATTTGTAAATAACTGCAGTTCGGTGATTTAGTTTTTATAAAACACATCGAACCTGTTGGTGCGGGAAAGTAAAAATCAGTAAGTTTTAAAATTATTGTCATGAAAAAAATGGTTATTTACGAATTAGCCTACTATTATTTCTGTCGTGTTGATTGTTGTACTCATAATTGTCAGTCTGGCTTGTTTTGCTTGAATCCGTGACTGCGCCCTCTATTAAACGAGTCACACCCATATTGATGTCATGGTTTAATGCTAAAGGTATGAAATCATATCAAATGTAGAATAATCCATAAGAAAAATGCACATTATTTAAGGAGTAGGGAACATATAGAGATACTATACTTCTAAACTTTAAGCTAAAAATAAATATTTTCCATTCTCCATTGCAAAGAAAATTACACATTTGCCGCTATTAAAATCCTAGTTACAAATGCAGTTTGTTTAAATTCTGACAATGAAGTACCACAAACCTGCGAACTGGTACTAACTTTTTTTCTGGACATATTGTGCAAATACCACTTTAATGACAGCACTGTTTTCTGAAGGAGATAAGAGACCACAGATGGTCTATTATGACATTAGCTGTAATGGCATCTAACTAAATTAAAGAATTGTATATGGGTCCTGAAATAAATGTCCCATTTAAAAGGTACTTTAAGCATATTAACCTAATTTGATAAGCAGTGCACAATGTCTAGAAGTATATTCAATAGAAATTCCACACATCTGTTGAAAGCAAGTCTGTAAAATGGACTGGATTCTCTGCATGGTCTGTTCCTCTCTTGTTCCCTGTATAGCCTGGGATAAGCTGGCCATGACCTTGTCCTGGATAGGCGTTGGGACGATAGACGGATGTGCATGATCCTTAATGTAGCTGTAACAAGCTTGCTCCCATCATGATCAGGTATAACATCCCAAAAACCACACAAGCCTGCGGATTCATTACTAGGCGATATTTCTACAGAAAATCGCCAGAACAACATGCAACAACATTCAGATCCATAGCACAGATGTATTGAGTAATTTTACGAGTGTGTGAAGAGTCAGAGTATTATAATGTAAATGAAGTACACGTTTTGTTTCCAATGTGTTAAGAATGATACATATTATGAGAAATCTGTAGTTAAATCATTTCTGCTGAATTGCAGGTATAGGTGGTTATGAACACTGCAGATCGACTATTGGGTCTAAGTTTGCTCATAAAGTTTTACAGGAAAAAGTCAAAGTCAGCTTTCACTTGTTTTTCAAAATGTCTCCTTTCACTCTAAATCTTTGACTTTGTGTACAAGGAGAATTACAGCTGCAGTATATTTCCTGGTTGCACTCCATATTTATCTCATCTGATTCTCTGCTCTCGTTTCATGTCTGGTGTTTGCGTCCCCGTACCCCCCCATGCTGTTGCGGGGTTTCTCCGGGTACGCCGGGTACCAGCCACAGTCCACAGACATGCTAAGGTGAATTGGAATGACTAAATCGTGTGCGTGCACGTGTGTGTGCGTGTGTGCATGTGTATGTGCGTGTGTGCGTGTGTGCGTGTGTGTGTGTGTGTGATGGGGTAGCACCCCATTCTGGGTAGTTCCCTGCCTTGTACCCATAGCTTCCAGGATAGGCTCCAGACCCCTCACAACCCCGAATGGGACAAGAAAGTACACACAGTGGATGGATGGACAATTTTGCAACAAAAATTCTTGAGACAGGAAAGCATGCACATTAAAAGGCATCCCAACAGATAAGCGCTGTACACGTTGTGACATGAACATCATTTCCTCTTATAGTTACCTCTGTAGTTATGTCTTCTTATTGCTATTAAGCTAACATTTTCCAAATGAACATGATCCATAGAAACACCAATATAACAGGAACACTTTTATAGGCATGGTCATCATGATAGTAAACTTTTAGGGCCCCTGGATCTGTGTAAACTTGGCGTCCTTCACAGTGACCCTTTCTGCAGGTACTTTAGACTTAAGTTGCAAGTATATCTATGGCACATGTACAGCTTATTAAGGATCAGTTATGTAATTTTGCATGAGAAAAGCATAACTAAGCAAAATGGGGCCCTAGAGATAGCGCTACACATATATATCATCACCTAACCTATTTAATATTAAGATTTTTAATATGTTAATTTAAATAATTGTAATAATAATAATAATTATTAGCCTGAAATAAGTAATTAAGCTGCATGTTTTTGCCAACAGGCCCCAGTTGAAAATGATTGATAATTAACTCTTGAAATGCTGCAGTTTTCATTCCTGCGACGGGCAGCACAGTGACTCAGTAGGCCTCATGTCTGCAGGCTCCGTGCGCGGCGTGTTCTTGTTCCCGCCGTGTTTGCACAAGTTCCCTCCCACAATCCAAAAAACATGTAGTTAGGTGAAATGGTGCCTCAGCCTTCAGCGTAGTGTGTGTGCCTGGCGGGGATCTGGCGTGTCGCGCGGGGTGTGCCCCGCCTCGTGCGCTGCGTTTCCTGGGATAGGCTCCGAGCTCCTTAACTGGATAGGCACTTATGGGCATTCCAAAGGCATACATTTGTCCAGCTACTATGCGTTCAGAGGTAGGCCGAATTATATCACAGTGAGAATTCTCCCTGTGTTTAATAGATCATTTGTTATTTGCAAATCAGGATTGGGACATTTGTTCCTGGTTTGGTTATTTAAGGTTCTTCTATTTTCCTTCAAGTTCTGTAGAACTTCAAAAAGCGTGAGAATGAGGTAGGCAGGCAGAGCCAGGTGACTCACGTTGTTCTCATTGATTTGTTCTACCTGTTCCTCCATACAGTTGTTTGTTAGTGCTACTTTTATGATGATTTCAAGTCCGTCATTGTTCATAAACAGACTAAATAAAACCAGTCAATTGTCTAGCCCATGCTTATTCACTCAATATTAATTTACCAGGGAATATTTACCTTCTTTTCATGTTTGCATATTTTAGCATTTAGAAACATGTATAATATAATGCACTTATTCATTAGTGTACATTAGTAATAGAAGCAATTGCATTTGCAGAAATAAATTATAACAAGCAAATGGACCCAAAAACGACAAGTTGTTTATTTTGCTTTACAGTCTTTCCAGAAAGAGCAGTTTTATAGCTGTGTATTAAGTGTTTTATCATCTTGTTTCTTTCTAAGCTTGTCTACATTAAAAAGTGAATCTCCGTACGATTCTAGCCCACACTCCCAGCCCCTACACAGGCTTTTCCAGAGGTGTTGTGTGGCGGTTAAGTGACAACGCCCAAATGACATTCCCGAAGGTGCTGGAAGTGTTTACATTTTGTTTGCTTAGCAGACACTTACATGGAACAAGACATACATTTTTTTAATGTGAGATAATAGGGTTACACAGTCCCTGAAGCAATTGGGGTTAGGGGCCTTGCTCAGGGGCCCAGTGATGAAATTACTTTGAACCAATGACCTTCCGGTCACAGACAGAGCTACACACCACCCAATGCTTACCACCATTCAGAGGTCTAAACTTTATATGTCACTTTTGTGTGTTATCTAAGATTAAACAAATCACGCTACGGATTGTCTTCCACCCACATAGGTGCTCATTCTGTAATAGAACCCTCCCATGTTAAGCCAGTGGATAAAACTGTGTCAGATGTCATGAGGGATCTTTATGTTTGAGAATTGTTAACCTTCTGTCAGTGGAGGATGAATACCTTTTATTTCCTTCTCTACATTTTTGCTCTCGTTTTATCGTTATTATTAGGTTTTGTGGGTTCTGTCATAGCTGATGTACAATTTCAGCCATTTAAATTCCGTGATATTGTGGAGGAGCATTTCATTTCATGTTTGAGGGGAGAAGCTTTCATGTAAAACCTACCCTTCAAACTTTCTATCAAGCTCAAAGCTCAACCTGCCCAACAGTTCTCTACTTATAGAGAGACATGGGATTTTTAATTCTAACATCACTTCATTCAAACATTGTTCTCTCTCTCTCTCTTACATTTATATAGCGCTTTTTCAAGCACTCAAAGTGCTTTACATACAAGGGGGGGATCTCCTCAACCACCACCATTGTGCAGCATCCACCTGGATGATGCGACGGCAGCCATAGTGTGCCAGAACGCCCACCACACACCAGCTTACTGGTGG
>JABFDZ020000066.1:9408050-9423201 GCA_019775955.2 Pollimyrus isidori | reverse complement strand
CGCGTGAAGCCCCTGGACTCGGCGTGGGGGGGCTTTCAAAGGCCGGTGTGAGCCTTCAGTAGCTCTGCCAGACACTGGGGGGCGGGGCGGGGGGGGGGGGGGGCGGGTAACGGTGGCAGAAGCTGTCAGCTGTGAGAGGTGATCAGCGGAATTGCCCTGGGGGGTCCACTTGAACTTCTAAAATGGCAGCAGGACCCACACGTTAAATGAACTCCTGCCATGTCAACAGCACTATCTGATGGCCCTTGGGAGGCTAACTAGAATCATCTCTGCTAATAGTGTGCAATTTGGGAAGCTAATGACGTGCTATATGCTACAGATGCATTTCACATAATTAAAAAAAAATAAACAGTTCTACCCATATAACTCAACATTTTGTATTTTCCTATTTGCTTTTCTCATTACCATTTTTAAGCGTGAACTTAAAATATGCATGACCCTTGGAAGTAAATAAGTAAAAATAAGTTGTTTCAGATCTCTAAATAAATGCAATCTTTGCCAAGATCTAAGTGCATTTAGAGCAGCATTGTTTAATATGAATGCATACTTTTCAAAACAATGCATAGTTTCATTATCTGTTAAAACAAATTCGAGTTGTTGCGTTTTTTTCTCCTTTCGAATTCTTACAAATCATGCATTTATTTTGTTTTTCATTGCTTACACTTTCAAGTTCTGGAATTGTGTGTTCAAAATTATTGTTCCGTTTTATGTTTAGTGTTATTTTACCTTAAGAAACCCTGTTTATCAAAGGTCTTTGGTTCCATAATTTACATTTGTCCTAGTTCTGGGGTAGGCCTCAGTTTGACATTTTTTAAAAAATTCATTTTAATAGCCGATTTAAAAGCTGTTTTTGCTCAGTATTACATAATTATTCTGCGATTCTGTAATACTCTCATGAAGAGCACTGGCGGTGGGGAGGGGGACCTTGTTTCTATTTAAAGGGATACAAATTGAAATGGAAGTCACAGATGTATGACTGAGTATAGCTGACATGTTTTTTTTTCCATCTTGTGCAAGCATTGGCACCACCTCACATGGCAGTCAGTACCTACAGTAAGAAGATGTCCCCAGTGTCTAGCGTCATGGACAAGCTTCTCTTATCTTTGTGTTTTATCTTTATTTAGGTAATGACTCATTAATGTAAACAACACTGATGCGTAAAACTGATTACATAGCAAACACCCCTAATGTTTTTTTTCTCTGTTCATTTTTTTCTTCCCTGTGTTTCAAAGGAACTGTCAGTCCTGTCAACTACAATAGATGTGTTGGATTAAGAAATATTTCCCCAAAGCAATACACTTAAAACAATTAATTTCATTTTATGCAAATGAAATGAAACATAAAACCAGGAACCAAGAATACCTATTCAGAAATTATGACATGTATGATCTTTTTCATGTCTAGCATTAAAATAATTTCTAGATAGTTGAGGATCTAACACTTCAAAGGAAAAAATAAATAAATGTTCTGTTAATACCAATCAGTAATGCTATTATTTTGTTGTAGTATTAGATAAATGTCTTTCTGAGAACAGTGTATTGATTTCAGGCAGAATGCCCATGCACCGTTCAGTGATAATAAATTGTGATAATAAAATTTAGCCCTTGTAATACCTGTGCTCAGTTGAAACTGTTTTCATTATATCCTCTGCAGCAATCAATGCTAGTAATTGCTGTAATCTGGTGTTCTAAGCAGGTATGACCAAGATGATCACATGTTCATGAGTGTTTTGGATATGGTCTTGTGGATGGATGATAGGTCCAACAGATGCATCCTCTGGACCTGCAATAACAAGCACACAAAGTATAAAATGTAAAACCTTGCAATATAATAATCAGGATTTTTGGAACGTGTGCTGAATATGTTGGTTAGGATTCTCTCCCTGTAGTCAGGAGGTCGTTGGTTCAAATGCTGTGGCTGGCAGAGTCATTTTACCACTGGGAGCTTGAGCAAGGCACTTAACCCATGGACACTGCCCGACCCTGCTCTCAAGCCTCATTTGCACATTACTTTGGTCAAAAGTATCTGTTAAATAAAAAAATGCAAATGTATGCTAAGCTAATCAATCAGGTCAATCACTGTGGATAACAACGTCAACAAATAGTGTTACACTGTACTTGAGGGGGCGCAAATAATGTAGTGGTACTTAAAGTATTAACTAACCAGAAACTAGGTGTTAGTTTTGTACTGATCCCATGTTCTTTCATCATTAATCAGTCAAAGCGGTTCATGTGCGCTATATGGACAAAAGTATTGGGACACATCTTGTAATTAAGGAATTTAGGTGTTTTATTCACACCCATTGCCACAGATGAGTAAAATCAAGCACCTAGCCATGCAGTCAGATTTACAGACATTTGTGAGAGAATGGATCATTCTGAAGAGCTCAGTAGGATGCCACCTTTGCAATAAGTCAGTTTGTGAAATTTCTTCCCTGTTAGATATTACACGGCCAACTGTAAGTGGTAATATTGCAAAATGGAAGCATTTAGGAGCAACAGAAACTGAGCCACAAAGTGACGGATCATATATAGTATCAGTTGCCGAGTGCTGAGATGCGTGGTGTGTAAAAGTCGGCAACACTCTGTTGACTCCATAACTGCAGATTTCCAATCTTCCTCTGGCATTAACTCCAGTGCAAAAACTGTGAGCCGGCAGCTTCACGGGGTGGGTGAGCAGCTGCATGCAAGCCTCACATCACCAAGCCTGATGCCAAGTGTCACATGGAGTGGTGTAAAGCACGCTGCCACTGGACACTGGAGCAGTGGAAACATGTCCTGTGGACTGACGAATCACACTCCTCTGTCTAGCAGTATGATGGAGGAGTCTGGGTTTGGCAGTTGCCAGGAGAACGCTACCCATCGGACTGCATTGTGCCAACCGTAAAGTTTGGTGGAGGAGGGGTAATGGTATGGGGTTGTTTTTCAGAGTTTGGGTTAGGCCAGTGAGGGAGACTCGTAATTCTTAAACATACCAACACGTTAGGTAATTCCATGCTTCCAACTTTGTGGGAACAGTTTGGTGAAGGCCATTTTCTGTTCGAGCATAACTGTGTCCCAGTGCACAAAGCAAGGTCCAAAAGGACATGGTTGGGTGAGTTTGGTGTGTATGAACTTGACTGGCCCACACAGAGCCCTGGCCTCAACCCCAACAAACACCTTTGGGATGAACTACACCAGAAATTGTAATCTAGACCTTCATGTCCAACATCTGTGCCTGACCTCACATAGGCTCTTCTGGATGAATGGGCAAAAATTCCCACAGTTCCCACACTTCAAAATCCTGTGAAAAGCTCATGATAATAGCAACTGTTATAGCTGTTAAGGGCACCAACTCCATATTGATGCTTTTGGATTTAGAATCTTCTTCTGGCTTCATCCGCTCAGGGGTCGCCACAGCAAACTACCGCGATTCGCACATCCAATTTGGCCAGTCGGTTTTACATCAGATGCCCTTCCTGACACAACCCTCTGCATTCATCCGGACTTGGGACCGGCACAAGGAATCACCAACCCCTCATGGTTGCAGCTCAACCATACCTACGGGCAAATTAGGGTAGCCAATCCGCCTAACACGCATGTCTTTGGACAGTGGGAGGAAACCCACACGGACACGGGGAGAACATGCAAACTCCACACAGAAAGGCACCTGTGAGGCGACAGTGCTAACCACTCAGCCACCGTGCCGCCCTGCTTTTGGATTTAGCAGGTACTGTCAAAAAGTTTCTGTAGGTGTGATGGCCAGGTGTCCCAATACTTTTGTCCATATACTGTATTTCACACAATTACTACGTGATTTCTACTTGAGGAGTAACTGAGTTACAAAGTTGCTTGTGCTCCTTCAAGTAAACTGCTACTACAAAGAGTATAAATCATACAAAACACATTCTGCAGGAGTGCTGTGTTATATGATATGTTGGATGATCACAAAAGAACTGCATAAATGAATAATATTTAATAAATATGTCTTGCAAAACCCCAAGACTGAGAAAACAAGTGTAGCATCATTTCATAATAACATTTCATTTGTGTTTACTTTTAATTAAATCCTCATCACTTACACATAATTTGGATAACTTTTTGCATTGCTTTTCAACCTTAATTGACAAACTCAGTTACATTGAACGAAATATCGATCAACTTGGTAATTCTTCAGCAGTGTATAGGTTTTACTTGAGGGTAAACAATGCATTCTAGTAAACACTCCGATGCACTAAATGTTACTGTACCTTGTCATTTTTATTGTCACATTTATTACATGGAGATTAAATTAATAATTTGTCATATAGATGCATAAAACAGATGCATTAAATTTGAACATATCAAATGGTGAAACTGAGACATTTTATTGTTTTGTGACAAATATATGTTCACTTTCTATTTGATAGCAGCAACACATCTCAGAAGGTTGGCATGGAGCTTCCCATATGGTCAAATATGGCTTTATATGATTTGCCAGTAACTGCATTCTGTCTATACTGACTTTGTACCCAGTGTGCCAGCTTCTTCTGGAAATGCTGCTGTATACACAGTAAATCATGTAATCTAGTTTTGCATAACTTCTACTAACTATGTAACAATTTAAACAAAATAAAAACGTAAACATTCAGCCAGGGGGGGCGGCATGGTGCAGTGGTTAGCACTGTTGCCTCACACCTCTGGGACCTGGGTTTGAGTCTCCGCCTGGGTCGCATGTGTGTGGAGTTTGCATGTTCTCCCCGTGTCGACGTGGGGTTTCCTCCATGTGCTCCGGTTACCCCCCACAGTCCTAAAACATGCTGAGGCTAATTGGAGTTGCTAAATTGCCCGTAGGTGTCCATGTGTGAGTGGTTGGTGTGTGAATGTGCCCTGCGATGGGCTGGCCCCCCATCCAGGGTTGTTCCGTGCCCGTTGCTTCTGGGATAGGCTCCGGACCCCCCCGCGACCCAGTAGGATAAGCGGTTTGGAAAATGGATGGATGGATGGATGGACATTCAGCCAGTTCTGGCTTTCCTTCTCTCAGAGAGCATTTTCATGCAGCTCCCTTCAGCTTCTAGTCACTGCAGTGTTCTTGCCTGAATGAATTGATGCTATTTTCACATTGATTGTCACAGGCAGGGACAGACAAACTCAATGTGTGTGTATGTGTGTGGCTGCGTGACAGCCGGCAGTATGTAGCCCTGGGTTAGCGTCGAACTTAATCCCCTGTGTTAAGGGAAAAGTGTCTCGCACGAGCCTTCACTCACAAAGGCTGACTTCCCAGCATGCACGCACGTCTTCTGTGACCTTGGCAGTAGAACTGTATCTATCCATTTCCTGCAACAAACTTGTTAAACATACAGTTTACTTGTAATCGCTCCTACAACTGTTAAACAGTAATGAATAGACAAATGTTATCATGAATGATTATAAATATTAAAATATGTGAAAATTAAGAAATAACACATACATCTTAAAATATATGTTTATGAATAATGCCAATATAAATATATATGTGTGTGTGTGTGTGTGTGTGTGTGTGTGTGTGTGTGTGTGTGTTGGAAAAGTAATCTGCAGTTGTTTTTGAAAAATTATTCTGGGACACAACATTGATAAAATTGTGAGAAATGAAGCCTAGAAAGTTGGAGGAACAATTGACAAGATGTTAAGCGTCTAATACTCTCAACAGAATCTGAAACCATTTTACTGACTGGATGACAAATTATTTTTTTTTATTCCCCTGTGTACCTCAAATGTTTCAGTAAGACAGCATGAAATTGTTAATTTTGGCTGCGGGGTCATCGGCTGTTATATGTTGCCATGGTGATATCAATCTCCAAATTAATTTTAAAACCACTAGATAATGCACTTCTTATTATTCTAATATACTGTGTGTCTTAAATGGCAATTGCAGTAACTTTCTGAAAGAACATAAAAACTATGAGGATCAACAGGCATAAAACAGATATAAAACACAAAGGGCAAATGCAGATAATCCAAAAATGCTGTTTGTTCATGAGTGGGGCTGCACAACGAACCAGTGCAGAGTATTCTTACAGGCTTATGCCCTGTGCTGGGACAGACTCAAGCCCCTCCCTCATGATTGGATAAGTAGCTAAAAGATAGACCGATGACAGACGTTTCCTTATATGTTTTTCAAACAAGTTGTATTTTAAGTGCAAAGTGCTTTTGATTGCTGCCTTAAGTTGACATTGTCTTTCGCTGAGAGAGCAATCTTTATAAAGACTCTTTAATACTATTTTTCCGAGCGCACATTGTAAGTTGAGCACGCGAGCCTGCTTTTTGGAGTCATGTGAGGGGTAATGTATCAGTAATTTGGTGGAATTTAAATGGGATGCTGGACTGCTTGCAGTTGGTAATAATACTCTACAAGGCAGAAGTCTTTACACTCCAGTGCAATACGCTTGTGAAATGAATAAGAGCCTCAATTAGTCTTTTGTTCACTGGCACCACATTAATGACTAGCTACCATAAAGTGATAGATGATCTACTCGTTAGAATGAACTTCAAATTTCAAACAAGCCATGCATTTTATTGCAAGAGATATAAATGTAATGTCATAAACGTAGTTCATAATTTTGCTACTCCTTAAAGAAAGAAGTCTGTCCATTTTCATAACTTGATGCAAAACAATGCATTTTCGAATCGATTTTCGAATGCTAGTCTATTGCAGGGCAAACACACTAGCTGGCCGACCCACAAGACCATTTGACCATGCAAGGGAGCTCACGAGGTACAGATCTTTATCAAATTGAGTTTTTAATCACACACATTCGTGGGAGCAGAAATCAAACATACAACCATAGAAGTATGAGGCCACACTGTTACCCCCTGTACCAGCTAAGAGGCCATGACACAGAAATGTGTCTTATACTGTAGGGGTGGCACTAAATTTTGTATTCATAAGTACATTCATTTAATACATTGCATTGTTGAATTTCGTTATGTATATCATGTTTCAGGACTGGACTAATTTGAGAAGAAGAGATATTGTTTTTTTATGTGTATTTACAAAATTAATGAATTAGCATAAATGACTATATTCAGATTTTCTGGGTATTCTTTTGATCATGAGAATTATTTAAAAACAGTGATGTACAATGTTCAATATCAATAGTCGAACAATCTCTTTTATTTTGCATTCTCTTTACAATTTGATTGATCATATCTAATATACATTTAAACATATTCATTTATATCATATTAATTACACATGGCTGTAATAATAATAATTTAAAAAACGTAACAAAACAATGCTTTTATAGAATGAAGTGCAGAATTAATCTTACGCAGTTCAGTGTTACTGAAGTTTTTTTTTTATTTTGGCTGGATACTCAGAGTCTGACCTTTTTAAAATGCAAAACAATTCACAGTTTTCTAAAATAAAATGCAGCTGATTATTGCAACGGCAAATACGGGGGATTTAGACCTCTGTGCTGAGGAGAGGCCTCTGATGTTTTCATAAGCTTCAGGATTGCTGTATTAACACAATAAGGGACACCTTGAATTGTCAGTAGCTGTATGCAGTTTCCAGTTTGATATTTCAAGTTTTATTGTCACATATTTCTGGAGGAACACAGTGAAATTATTACGCCACAGTTGCAGCATAGGGGACAATTGTTTCGAGGGGTAGGACAAACAGCACTGTAATAAAAGACAAGACAGTGCAAAATAACAAGTGAGAAATAAATAATTAATAGGTGATGTAATAGGAATGTGCAAATGGATCTCAATCCAGTGAATATTATTCTTTACTAAGAAAGTGCAGAAATGGAATATTATTAGCAGTGTGCATTGCATTGGGTGGATAGATGTGTGTCACTGGTCGCTTGTTGACCTGGTGCTTTGTGGAAAGAAACTGCCACCCAGCAACCCAGAACACTGCAATAGATGGTCATTCCAATGACTCTCTTTTTTTTTACTACTATTTCACTCCGTGGCTCCTCTTCCTCCATAATCTGCTGCAACTGCCTTTCAAAAAAGAACAAGGAAGTATGGTATGATGGGTCCTGAAATATCACTGGTGGAGTCTTAGAATAATATCAGTAGACCTTTGTGATCATCGTGAAACTGATTAATTGTCATTGTTGACACACCACTGCACAACCATTTAACCCATATGGGGCATAGGGAGCGGGCAGCTATTTCTCAGCATTTGGGGGGCAGTGCCACGCCCCGGGTCTCAGGTTAGGAATTTAAACCAGCAACTTTTCAATCAGCCACATGCTTCCCTAACCATTATGCCTCTACTGCTATCTTAATGCAGCAGCCTTTGCAGATTGCATAACGAGATTAGCTAGAGTGGAAAGCAATACGCGGCATCGACATGGTAGCTGGATGCTCTCGAACACAGGTCAAGGGTTTATGGATTGAAAGCGCTACCCAGTGCTGATGCCTGTATAGACACTGTGACTTTTACCTCTGCTTGTGATGTGATTAACTAAAAAGACGGCTGATTTTTCTGAATCATCATCAGAAATTACTCCATCGACTCTTGGAAGATAGTCTATGAATGTGAATATGCGCAAAATGTTGTCGACTTATATATAATTGTAGGGTTTATTCTGCTGGTCAGAATTCTCAGATAGCAGTTTGAGTCCATCTTTCAGTTGTTTCTTACATTGAACAGCAGACCCTTATTAAGCATCAGGATAAAACATGAACTAAGATGTGCAGAAAGGTTGGCTGGTATCACTACATTTCCCATATTATATGAAATGTACATGTCCTGTATGTAGATATGTGTCCAGCAATGGAATGACATCCCATTCAGAGTGTACATCAGCCTTGGCTGCCTCAGACAGGCTTTTCACCTTCACTGCAACCCTGACCAAGAGAAGTGCTTAGAAGATAGGTGGATCTATGCCTTTGATGTTGGCAAACAAGTAAGACAGGGCTTCTATTAATTGGACCAAGATGTTTAATTGCTAGGTTTGATTTTAAATAACTGTAAAATTTATCTATCAGATTGCCTTGACTTATGTCAAAGGTCCGCAAAAGTGAAAAGATGTTTGTGTTTAATTTTTTTTATAAAAAAAAAAGCCATAAAATATACTGGAAGAGATTTCAAAATGAAATTTAACAAACATGTACCTTATCTTATTCACTTACTGAGCATAAAATAAAAAAAACTGCAAAAAAATATCTAGATTATTTTTTATGATCTGAATATTACAATACTTGCTAGTCTTATGTCCTATGTCATACACCCATGGGCCTGCCTCAGGATAAGGCCCTTGATGTCAAATATCTTTGATTGTTAGCCCCTTTGCAAAGGAACAAATGCATATTGTGTTACAAGAGTTGTTGTCATTCATCGTCAGCCTTTGGTTCTAAGATGGTACAGCTACCTGTTTGGGAGAAAATGTGCTTCACTTCTCACGGCTGCTTTTATAATGGTTGCCTGTCTAATTTTCTTTAATTCACCACAGCAACTGCCAATCTTTGATCTACCAGATGCTATCCAGACCTCGGGCTGGCAGAGAACCTGAAAAGATGCATTAAAAGATGCATTTTTAAAGCTTTTATATGCCTGAATTACTCCCAGAAGTTTCTCTGTAAACTAATGGGTACAGACACAAATGACACCGTTATCCAAAGAGAAAGATAACTGTTTGTCCAACCATGCATCCCTCCATTTTCAGAATAGCCTACCCACCCCAAAAATATTCTACTAAATGGAAATTATATAAAAGGTTTATTCTTAAATCTTACTCTTTGACAACGTGTTTATTGGTTCTATATGACATTCCTTTACATATGTTTGAGAGTTGATAAAACAGAGAACCAGGGAGGCTCTTTTTATACGTAGTCATTTTAGCTATGTTTAGCAAAACATATAATTGCATCTGCAACACAGTCTAACTCCACAGTCTAATTACAGTTTGCAAGCCAAAATATTACGAGTGGTGGTAGAAACATACTCCATTTATGACATGTTTTGTTCTTTGTTTAAGTTGTTTTCAGGGGGGAAAAAACAGATCGTACAGATTAGATCATACTTATAAAATAAGTGTCATCCTAATGAGACCATACAAATAGACTATGTTCCTGCAGCTAAGGCGATGGAATAGATGAGGCCCTCACATATCTAAGAAAGAGATTTGGGCTTTTTTTCTGACTTCCAATATACTGCCGCAACATAATTTATGAACTGCCTCTATGGAGGGAGCTACAGAGGGAGACCTTTCGAAATGCTAATGAAGGGAACAGAGAAAAATGTTCTCATAACATCTGCTATCATCAAAGCAGAGAATTCCCCATTCCCCATTCACATTCAGCGCTATTTCACCCAAACAGTTTAATCTTGTTCAACCTTTCATGCCTCGTGTCAACATCCATGCTGACTACAAAAAGGCTGCTTTTATTAAATCAAGTATATAAAAAAATGCACATGTTTTTTTTTTCCCCAGCAAAGAATATTCTGCATGAATAGGGTAGCAATGGAAAAGGGGTTTACATGACTTCAAAATGGACAATCCTGAAGAGTCAGTTCTTGAAATATGTCAAACTGATTCAGATTCCCGGGAAAGGCTAAGTTAGTCTGAGTCAGGGGCCTTTCTGCTACTGGTACATAGTGATTAACCTGCTGTAGCTATAAAACCATCGCAGTCTCCACTGCACTGACCTCAGCTTAATATCCAGTAAACCAGATCCAGAGATGTTTATTATGGATAGTTACTGCAGTGGTTAAAGACATGTGCGTGCAATCCAGAGGTTGTTGGCTGAAACACCAGGAAACATGTTTAGATAATAAGGTTGGCAAATGGTTTGTTGTTAAGAAAAATGCACAAGAATACAAGTCAGTTTAATCAGCAAATATAAAGGTTTCCTAACATTTAACCTGCTACTTTGTAACGGTCTGCTGTTCATTGCACGAGACAATTAAAATATTCTGCAATGCTCAGTGTAAACAAACAGATAATTAAGTAACCCAGGGGAAGCAACTATAATATATTCAGAGAGAAAATATTTTTAACCTACCTTGTTCCATTGTTGTGTTATTCAATGCCACATTTATTTTGAGTAGCATAATTCAGTATAATTAATCAATTCTGTTATGAGCACTTTTCAAGTAATGCCATTTGAATGTATCACTCAATACATGTTCCAAATTACCCCAAGTCCTACTCATTATATTATTTGTTTAATTGATATTTAGTATATATGTGCGTGGTACTCTTTATCTCTTAAAAACTGAATTTTTAGTTTCTTTTTAAATTTACATTTACAATACAACAAAGTTTAAAGAAAGAAAATATGTTTTCAAGATTACAAGGCATTGTAATGTTTTACTACATTTATGAATATCTAATATCTAGACATAATTTTCTTGGTAACTACAGTAGGATAATAATTACTTTTTATCAGTATAACTAATATTTTCACACAATATTGTAGAATATTACTAATTACATTAAAACCCTTGTAACATTTCAAGAGCCAGATCTTGAACTCACTCACATTAAATGTTAATTAGCTGAAATGCATAAAGAATATCATGCAGCTAAAAATAATTCTGGAATTATAAGACAGTGAGTGAAGTCCAAATGGCTTTGCATATATTTTCTGAAAGCACTATAGTGTAAGCCATTAAGAAAATACATGCACCCATCGTCCAACACTGACCCCAGAGCCAACCCAAAGGCATCGGGTACATTGCGGGGGTACACCCTGGGCAGGATGCCAATCCGTCACAAGGCACATAAACTGGGCAATGATAATTAGCATAACTTTATAGTACGTATTCGGATTGTAGGGAGGAAGTGGAATAGTCAGAGGAAGCCTGCACTGCACAGGGAGGTCTTGGAAATTCCAAGCACACAGCCAGCAGAGGAGGGATCTAAACCCCCACCCTGAGAGGTGGGGAGTAATGCTGCCCCCCCCCACTGAGACACTGTTCCACCCTAACATAGATGTAGGGAGTGTATATGTATAGTGGATATAGATAACATGTACGTGAGATACCACATTCTTTAGAACTTTCTTGTTGTGATAAGGTGCTACTTTGCTACTTTGGCTACATATGCGCACATTGTGTTCCAAAATAGAAGTTCAATATTTTTCTTGTGCACAGCTTTTGTGTCATTTGCACAAATCACAGAGCGGTTCAAGGGGTTCACAGTTATTCTAAAATGCACTTCCAGCCGATAAACAGCACACTGAACTCAGCAGCAAATCACATTTCCTTTGCCTTTGCTGTAGTATTAAAATCATCAATACATGCATGCACAGATTATCATTTGCAGTTTCTGAAAGGATTTATGACACAAAGTGTTGCCTTTAAGAAAGGTAATAATTTTATAGGGTTATGAGTCACATTCAGAAGGTTTAAAAATCATGATAAGACCCTAATCTCATCGACCTTCCAAACAAAAAGGCAAAGGAATTACCTAATTGAGTGCAGAAAAAGTCAGGAGACAAGATATAATCAAGAGTATTACGCAGCGAGAGGTGACAGTTATCCTTTTTAGTGTTCTTGAAAGTATTCAAAGGTAATTTCACTTATCCTATAATCAATGTGATGTGCGAAACCTAACGATATCTGCCTAAGCTCTAGGAATGTCAGAGAATTGTTACTGTAGAGAGCTACATAATGCCCTATAAAATGTAACACATGCTTCATTGCATGTAATAGAAGCTACTAAGTTACACCAGGGCTGCCCAACCCGACATCTGGAGACCTACCACCCTGTCGAGCTGAGCTGCAGCTCTACCCTAACACCCATAATACAGATGATCAGGACCTTCAGTAATATCTCAGCATTCGAGCCAGCTAAGTTAAGCTGGATCTAATACCGAGATTCTACCGAAAGGTTGGCTTGTAGCTTATGGGAGAAAAGATCATCCAAATAAACCACAAGAAAACTATTTTTCAGCAGCACCCCCCTCCACCGGTGCTCGATTAGGTCATGATGTGGTCCGCGCTGTTCAACACACTGTTTCGAGACTATAACAGCAAGAACAGAGCCTCCTGAACACTTGTGACGGTGACGTCTGCCCTTCGGAGCTCCATGGCAAAA
Source organism: Pollimyrus isidori (assembly GCA_019775955.2). Lineage (NCBI taxonomy): Eukaryota > Metazoa > Chordata > Actinopteri > Osteoglossiformes > Mormyridae > Pollimyrus > Pollimyrus isidori. The sequence goes on along the minus strand of JABFDZ020000066.1, from coordinate 9,410,201 downwards.
ACATCATAAGCATAGGATCCTAATGGAAGATACCTGAATCAAATATCCTCACCTCTTAAATTCCTGCGAAACAATAATCATCTTACGCTGAAAACAATTTACATATGTATTCTTCCAGTGATGTGAGGCAAAACACTCAGTAACTGGACATGTTTGAGTAGCTGGACCAGCCCATTTTTAAATGACACCTACCCTATTGGGATGTTAATTACAAATTGAGATCTCTTCCTATATAGAAGCACTTTATTTCATTATAGTTTGCATCCTTCATTTATTGAAAAATCTCCTTTATTTTTGCAGTGTATATAAGTCTGTACCAAGACTATGACCTAAAGCTATTTGATTTCTGGGTATTTTTTCTAAATATGCTCAGTTATTGACTTGACTTAATGCTGTTGTATCTGATGTATCTGAACATTATACTGACTCCCGTAGGTAAACAAATCATCTTGCCTCAGAGATGCACATATTATGGATGTTAAGAAATGGTCTCCTTCAGGTTATTCGCTTTACTGTATACACAATTTCCATACTACAGATTAATGATCAAATATTTCCTATGGATGTGTAGCAAGGCAAATGGCCCATTGTACCACTGCATGTATGACATACAGCTGGGGAAAAAATTAAGAGAACACTGCATATTTTTGAAAAATTTGCATTTTTAAATTTTGGTTTAACCCTGGTTCTGCTGGCAGAAAGCTACACTGTGAGGCAGGCCGCCTCCAGGCTTAAAGTTTCTAAGATATAGTATACAGCAGTATACAAGAACAAGGGGAAGCAGGAGACACTGGGAATAACCAAACACCAGCCAGATACGGGACAGAAGCAACTTTCTAATGCCAGAGATGACCGTCAACTTCTCTAGCAATGCCTCATAAATTGGATGATGACCTACTAATAGAATGGGAAACATTAAGTGGTGTGAAGTACACTAGTAGGACAGTTTGTAGTAGGTTCCTAGAAGCAGGTCTGAAGTCCTATACAGCAAGTAAGATTCCCGTCATTAACGAGAAGCTGAGATGGAGCTGGCTGGATGTATTTTACACAAGCGCATAGCCATAAATTGAGAAAATGAGTTTTGCTGCGGTCTCTTAATTTTTTTCAGAACTGTGTATTTCAAGTCACTAGGTACATTAACACACATGATATTTATCTTTTTTTAATATTAGTGCTCTCTGTGTGGGTTGGGTGACATTTAAAGACAATGATCTATAGTAATAACTAATACTAAACTGGCCAATGGCTATCATCCATGCATAATATCCTGCACCCCCACTGTGAGCACTTATTCAGACATACATTGTTTCAGCATTATAGTTTTGATTAGGAATGGATGAAAATTAATGCACAAGGCCATTCTCCTGATAGCCTGCTGAGGTTAATTTACCGCAGTCAGGAATATAATGATTTAATTTACCCTAGTATTTTTTTTTGGTGAAGGGCTGACAGGTTGTTCTCAGCGCTGGGAAGGAGTCTCTGTAATGCCTTTTACTGCATAGCAATGGCTCTCAAGAGTATATAATATCATTGAACACTAGCAGAAGTACAGTAAGAATAGTTTTTAGAGGAGATTCAAGTTTCATAATGGTTAGGAACCTGAATTTGGCAGATTTTAAGAAGACTAGGTTCCTTTAAGAGCTGTGCTTGGTGGACCTTTTAATATCCTGCTTAAAATATGTTGAGACCAGTATCAATCTGTTGGTTCGCACATTGGGAATGTGTAAGATGACTATAAGCTGAGAAACACTTTGGATTTACACAGATTTACTAAGTAGATTTAGAATGAAAAGGCAAATGTTGTCACACTGGGTATTGGGCTGTCAAGATCACCTAAAGAGCACATTTTTGGCTATTCTGCTTTGTGCATGAGGTGATTGGAAATGTGTTTCTTTTGGCAGTGGACTTCACTAACATATAGTAGCCAAGAAACCATTTGCTGTACTGCCAGATTCTCAATAGAAACAAGGTTCCCATAGCGTATGGCTCACAGGAGAATGGAGTCATGTATGATTTTGGGTATTATTATCCCCGTCATGCACTGGATGAAAGCTATTTAATGGTGGGGGGGGGGGGGGCAGAACGTTAATAAAACAAAATAAGATGATAGATAGATAGATAGATAGATAGATAGATAGAAAGATAGATAGA
>JABFDZ020000066.1:9384780-9397896 GCA_019775955.2 Pollimyrus isidori | reverse complement strand
CTCTCCCTCCCACTTCCCACCCCCCCCCCCCCCCCCCCCGCCCGCGCCCGCCGCCCGGCGGGGCGCCCCCCCCCCCCCCCCACTTGATCATCTGCCCTTGACCTTCCCATGAACCAAATTAATTAAGAGTCTGTTGCTGCAGAGATTAGAGTCCTGTCACCATGCAGCACAACAGGACTGTAGTGGTCCAATAAAAGACCAGAACCTCCTCAGAGCGTGTAGGCAAGAAACAGGCCACTTTGTCTAGTATGACTTATGTATTTGTTCCTCTGTGATATTCATTTTTGTGTCTCCCTCTCCTCTCCATTAGCCAGCACAGCAACCTGGGGGAGATAAGGCTGATTTGTGGGAGTCAGGCACCTTGCAAATGCTCCACTCGCCTGGAGCCTGGATGATGTTTACAAAGAGACTAGGCCCGGCCATGTCATCCAGCAGGTGTAGACTGCCAGAAGCAGGTGTTCACCTCATATAACACCTGGTTTCACATTTATGGGGGAACAGGATCCCTTCAACATAATTAGCTGTGTCTGTTCCAATGAGCACAGCAAGTAACATGATCTATAGCCTAATTGGCGTGGCGAGTTGCAGAAGCCAAAATTTCTCTCCTGGTGTCTCTCCATATGTGGAGTTTTAATGTCTTTAAGTTCTGTGGTCAAATCCCTTCTTTTTCGTGGTCCATTGTGTTGTGAGATTTCATTAGAAATTTGTTTGAGTGTATTAACAGAAATGAAAATAGAAAATAGAATTTAGTCCTAAAGTAATGCATTAACAAAGAGGTAGTGTGTGATTCAGCAGGTTTGGACACAGTGGTAGTGATCGGGCTGGCAGAGAGATTTTGGTGATAGGCTCTTAATAGCCAGGGGTACACTCTCCCAAGGTAGAGTAATTGCATCAAATTAACTTTGGGGTTTCATTTACACTTTATTTATCACTTTTATCCAAAGCGATGTACATTTTCTGTTTTGAGAAAGTAGGCTTAGACAATCCCTGGAGCGTTTGGGGGTTAAGGGCCTTGCTTAACAGTAACTCTTACTGAACCATTGGAAAAATCACAGCCAAACTTAATGAATGTCATAAGCAGATTCATTAAATATGGATCAAGCATGTTTTTCTGTTTGGTATGTATTAAAACATTAAATAATAAAATTATTAAGGCCGTCCATGCACCATTTAAAAGTTTGATTTCCAGATATTCCACTTTGGCATAATTTAGCAAAAATAATAATAATTTAGCATTACCATTAAGTAGGTTTTTGCATTTGTTTTGGTGTTTGTAAACAATGCACATTTACAATACAATGGATAATTACAGTATTTGCTGTAATTTTCAGCTGTTGCTTCATCATTCAGTTGTGCCTTAATACAACCTCTTCATTACTTAACATGTTACATGAAACAATATTGTTCTTAAGTACCGTTCTGATTGAAATAGTTTAAGTAGGTAAGTATCTGAAGAGTGTTTAAAATGTTCCTCGCGCTGTATGTATTCAGAATTGAATCCACCGGGTTTTCGGCAACTAGATGCTTACACATCCCTTTCCTCTCAAATTAGTTGTTGTTGGGGGAAAGGTGAAGTATTATTACTTTGGTTCAAAAATTATTATTTCTTACATGCATTATACACATTTGAGCTGTATCCAAATTACATTTTCAATCAGGCATTTTTCATATCATTTCTGTGATGGAGACTTGCACACACACTAGGGCATTGTTTCCAATTGACAAGGTGCCTCTTGTTTTTTTAAGGAGGTCATAAATAAAACTCAGACAGAGTATAATGTACAATATAAGACAAATACGCTGTAGTGAAATTTACAACAAATGGATTTATAAGCACCTATAACTATTTAGCCTAAATCACTTCACAAAGAAGCTCATTGCCGTCATTATCTGCAGTTCCCAAAAACCAGCTTGTACTAGTTGGAGCCAAATTCAAAATCGTCTATACAAAGAACAATACATTAAACTGTAGACAAATGGTGCACAGGCAACAAAAACATGCTTCATTTGATCTGGTTATGCAAATGCACCCACACTATTTTGCACATCCAATTGGATGAGGCACTAATATCATTGTTAAATTCACACATTGTGAATATGTTTTTCTCTCAATAAGTTCTTTATTAGACACAATTCAGCACAACTAAGGTAATACTCTAGGAAAATATGCATATCTATTTTAGCACCCACATGGCCCTGCAAAGATAAGATGATAAGATAAGATAAAATAAAATAAGATGAGATGAGATGAGATGAGATTAGACAAGACAGGACAGGACAGGACAGGACAGGACAGGACAGGACAGGACAAGACAAGACATGTTACATTCGGTTAATTTTAATACTGAAGGAAACATGATCAAGTTAAAATTCTGCCTCAAATAAATTTCAGCCTATTAAATTCACAAATTATCATTCAAAGGGGAGTTATTTGCATATGAGATGCAAGTGTGCCCCAAATGTTAAGCATTTTTAAAAATCCAAACATCTGATTACAGCATTTATTAATTATTTTTGTTATGCACCATCTATTCACACATGCACAGTCCTGTTCCATTACAGGGATACGTGCTAAAGTTTTCCTTATTTGTAAAAGTCATTTTCACTTTCCTGATTGGCCATCTGAGCTGCTGCCATTTATCAGACATGTTTTTTGTTTGTAAATCTAAGCTTAAAACAAAAAACAAACTGGGATTTTACCATATTTGGAAACAGATGAAAACATATCGCAGCCCTGCTATTTGTATGAGCATCGGTCTTTAATGTTTTTTTTTAATTGCTTCTTTTGCTGGCCACGAAGGAAGAAACACATCCTAATCCAGTCGCTTTGATTGAAATGGATGCAGAGGAAAGGAGTCACTGGTGAAAACCCTTCATACAAAGATGCACTAACTTGCAGACAGATGCCATTCAACATTAATCTGATTTATTGCATAGGCAGTTGTGGTTATGAAGAACACGGAAGGGGTTATTTTGTTACTAAGCCAATAAAACAACATATGTGGCCATGTTAAGAGACAAGGCATTAACACATTGGCTATGGGGACGGACGGGCCCCTCCCTCATCCAGCTCCAGCACGGACGTCCTGTTGTAATAGCTAATAGCCGATGCACCCTTGAAAAAAAAACATCAAAATTCAATTTCTCAGAAACCAAAATGTACAGATTTATAAAAAAGATGTACGTTTTAAAGCTCTTAAATGATTTTCCATCATGAAATTTGTCAAATTTGTAAAAAAAAAAAAAAAATGTAATTGCCGGCACGTGTTTGAATAAATCGTAAATTTGAAGGACGTTATAACTGTGTCATTACAGACTCTTTTAACTGTGAGACAGCATTGTGAAGCATAGGCGCGACTGCCCCTCCTGCTCCCCTGGTGGTCAGCAGAGGGAAGTGACCACTGGGCCCCTGCACAAGGCTTTTAATTCCTGGCTGACCCTGCTTACTAAATCATACTTTGCTTTGGATAAAAGGCATCAGATAAATTAATAAGATGTAAAAAATTGAAATGTGGGCAGGTAATTCCACACATGTCAGGACTTCTGGAATGTGGTGCTGATGCATCCTTTAGAGAACGACCCTAGTTCAGAGAGACCAAGCAGGAAAATATGCCGTGTGAGACGGCCAGAGCAAACCTTTTCTGCATGACTGATTTTAATGGTCACAGCAGTGCTATTTCATAATGACTGTTTCTCTCCGCAATCCTTCCTTTTTTCTTCAACATTAACCAAAGGAATGGGACGCTATTGACAGCTATTTTAGTGTATTGCCTTCAGGGAGCCAATTAATTAGACTTACACACCTGATTTAAATAGAACAGCGTAGTATCATAGATTAATTCCACAGTGTTGCAGAGCAGAGACGTAATATAAATGCCAGCGGTCCCTTGCGTCGCGAAATGTAACGACAGCTAGCGCTTTCATCCGCCACAAAACATATTGACCCTTTCGTCTGTTGAGCCCGTGATAAAAAAAAATCCATCCAGACTAAGGACATGTGAAGTAACCGCTTCGATGATGTTGATAAAGGAATAACATGGGACTGCATGTAGAGTAAAAAGAGGATGGGTGGGTGGAAGGGAGATGAAATGAACCTCTATCTCCGCCCTGTTCCTCCTGGAAGGAAAAATGCTGTCCTGCACAACTTCCTGGGTGAGGAGAGAAGACATATATGGCTTCAGTCATTTCAAAGGTCTGAAATGCACGGATGGTAAATAATCACTATTAGTCTTTCCTGTCTACCACTTGGAAGCAGGAGGACTGGGTAACATCTGGGCAGTGCCTTTTGCATGCATGTGTGGATATTCTCCTTCTGCTGCATAGGCTTCCCCACCTCTATTCATAGATATTTCCCTTTGATAGACTTGCATTCTACCTATGATGCACATTTTGATGGCCTCTAGGTAACCCCTTGACCCCTTGTAGAAGATATCCGGGCAAATAGTAACAATGAAGAAAGCCACAAGGTAGACAAACACCATCTATACGAAGTTAATCGTGCTTCTACCACAGTTGTAATATTATGAATAACACATAAGAACTTCATTGTTTTATTGTCTTTAACATTAGTGCAATAGCATGGCTAAAAGTGGCAGAATCATGTTGATAATTAATTTAGTTCGTAATTAATCAGGACTCTGGTTAACTGTAGCTACAGTGGTATTCTGCCTGCCATTGGTCTCTATGCCGTTTCCCACATCTCCCTGACGTCTGATATCCACCATGACCATGTGCAATGTTTACATGCGAGGACTTTAAATCATCCTTGTTTTTCAACATGCATAATTATTTCCCCCCATTCTGGAGATAATTGCAGTACACCATAGACTTTACTTTAACATGGTACAGGCACAAATAGCGTAAATATTCTAGAAAAATACAAGAATTCATTCATCCACCCATCTTTTATGCACTTGGTAAGAATCGCAGGACGGCCTGGAGCCTGTGCCAGGCAGCATAGGGCATAAGGCTGGCATGCGGCCTGAATGAGATGCCAGTTCATCGCAGGGCATATACACACTATGGGAAACCTAGAACTGCCAGTTAGCCTAGCTGCATGTCTCTGCTCACTGTGGCATGAAACCCACGTGATACAATGAGAATAAGCAAACTCAATGCAGACGGAACTGCAGTGCGATTCAAACCCCTAACCCCAGAGGTGTTAGGCAACACAGCAACCCCCACAGAATTATTAATGATCAATTAATTGTTGTAATCTCCTCAAAGTTATGCAAAATCCAACTAAGCCAAACAAATTAGTAAAATCTACCATAATATCTAACAGTTTTTAATATATCCATGGAATATTTCATTAAATACATGCAATTTATAAGGGAAATGGAACAGAAGCACAACTTCTGGGGACAAAAATGAAAGCTGATCCAGTCATATGTAAATATTCGTCTTATGCATTTTGCAGTTACCCTCATTAAATTTGTTTTGCTGGGTGAACACTGGTATAAACAAAATGAATGTCGTTATTTTGAATCTGGATAATGCACATAAAAGTACCCAGCATAGAAACATAATCCAGTTTGCTTCTCCGTGACTCTAAGCAGTGTACTCTTGAGTGAATACCTGCTAGAAAAAAAACTGATTTGAATATGAATTGTGAGTTACTCCCTGAGAAGGAAGAGCACAGTTAGTTTTTAATTACATTTTTTTTCTCAACCATCCAAACATTTTATACCAGGGGCATAAGGAAAGGATGCTTGATTTAAACCACTGTAAACAAGTCTGTTTAATAAGCCTTCAGATACTTCAACTGCAGCAGAAATAGTTTTGACATCACAGACATTTTCACGTTGTAGTGTATATATGGAGGTTTTGCATCTGACTGTTCTGCTGTTGTGTGTTTTTGATCGCGCCATACTAGTCCGACGCATACAGAATGTACCCTATTGTTAACATTTATTCAAGAGTTGCCACATTTTCAGTTCTTTTTGTTACTTTGTCACATCAGCAAAGGTTTCCCCCACTACTCACATATGTGAATAGGGATGCAGAAACTATGCAGCTTGCTGCACTCATGGTCAGAGGTGATTCGATCCAGCGAGCGGCTCTGTTTTTGGATGAACTTCATTCCTCCCTCCAGGTTCTGGCTCCGGACGAGCAAATAACGCCACAGGCTTTGCCTCACAGATGGCGGTTATATTGCTGAATAGCTGTAAACAACTTTCATACCATAGTCCTAATGTGAGAGATGTATTAGTTCTCAATGGGCATAAAGAATTGCTACTGGCAGTCGGTAGAACGTTACGTAATGACCTGCAGGACCCTTAGGTTAACCGGAGCATAAAATGATTGCCATCTGGTCGCGTTTCTGCTGTGCATGCTGCTACAGGACACGCTCTTGGAGCTGAAAATGCATCAGAATCCATGTACCTGATCATCAGAGAATAAACTTATGAGAGCAATGACAATTTGTACAAGTTTAAGGGAAGGTCTGCACAGGTGAAAAAAGGACAAACAGATGGTGAAATTAAAGAAAGATGTCAGAAATTTTACCAAAAAAAAGCAAAGGGAATATCTTAAGTAAACTAGGCCGCTAACTTTATGAGAGAAGTTGTAGCATGCAGACGATATGACTGCATCCAAACCGGAATACACAGTTAGTACCACGCAAATAACAGGCTGGAAAATGTCAGGGAATTTGCATTGAAACGGGTGAAGAGATTCTTTGTCCTTCACTTTGTAATTCCAATCGTGCTTCAGTGACTACACGGAAATATTATGTATTGAATAAACAAAGGACAGCAAAGCGTACCAGAACCAATGCCTGTGCATGTTGCGTTTACATAACTCCATTGTATCTCACAATTGGCACACATAAATAATCCATAATTAATTTCACTGGCCTTTGCACAACAGTGCTTGTGTTCTGCATGGGTACAGAAGGCATCTTAGCTAGATGAGCTGTATAATAATGTGCATTTATGTAGCATCTCTTTCCCTCCCGTGGATCAGTTGCGTCGCACAAGCAACAGCATCTTCAATGGAACAGTACTTACATCCCCCCCCCCACCACCGCCACGTAATTTTTGTTTGCCCTCTGCTGGTGAAAATGTAAAATGACACAACCTACGAGTTCCTATGAGAGAGCGTCAGTATCACGTTTTTTGCAGGTGGATCTTTAAATATTTAGATGGGTCTGCATCTTAATACTTATAATAAGTATTATTGTACTGTTTTAAAGTATTCTGGTAATCCTGTTTTCAAACAGTGAAGAATGAAAAGCTGTGTACACTGAATTCACAATTTAAAAAATATTTTTTATTGCCCACGATGCAAGAAGCACATTAATTAATAACAAAACAATACCAGAGACAACATCATTACCTAAAATATAGTTTTTCGAAGCATGAAAAAAATATTAAAACTGAAATAGGAAAGCAGAAATCTACCCAGAAAAGAGGGTATGAAACACACTAGGGCCACATTAATGTGTTTGGTAATGAGTGTCTGTGAATTTTTACAGCCAATTGAAGTCTTAGGATGAGGCAGTAAAATGCAGGCACAACTTTTTCAGTGTTATATGCAATATTTTCTGCACAGCAGCTAGTCACAGACAGCCAGTGTAATCTGACATTTTGGAGTAGCTAATCAGCAAAAGCTCTTGTTTTATTTAGTATTAAAATTTTACAGATTGCAGGCCATCCTTGATAATTCTTACCAAAAGAATCTGCAAATCTTCATTAAAAGTACAATTTTATTAGATTGCTATATGGGTATAACATGCACTGCCGCATTTCATAACATTAATAAATTTTAGGCAACAGCCTTAAAGAGCATGTGTATGTTTTTAACATCATGCGATTTTGCAGACCTTCTCTATCACAGTGCTATGTACTAGCAATAACACCCTAATGTTCATTTATAATATGCCATGCGGAACCAAACAATGCATGGGTGGCTCTGTGGTTTAAGCCTCTGTGTCTGTCATCAGAAGGTTGTGGGTTCAAATCATGTGGTTGGATGGTATCAGTAGACCCTTGAGCAAAGCCCTGAACCCCAGCTGCTCCAAGCACACAGTCAGAGCCCCACTGGCATGCTGCTTTGAATAAAAATGTTGCCCAAATAAATGTAAGATGAAATTTCTGGCAGACACAGTAACTCAACCCCACTGTGCTCTTTTCCCTAACACCTCATTTGCGAGCGCCTCTTCCCCTTGATGGACACACTGAAACAGTATTACATGGATAAGAAAGATGAAGCTCTCCACTGTATTCACGGCCCTTTTAATGGGGATGTCTTTCCCCGCTGTGAATTTAATTTGTGGCCCCGTAGCTCGGCGGCAGCGACGGAGTGAAAAACATCCTCTTAAATATTTGACTGTCAGATAAATTAAGAATCAGCAGCTTTCCAGGCTCCGTGAGATGACCTTTCTGAAAGCCCGGGCTGCAGCTGCGTTCCGCCGCTCATCAATTTTAAATGTTATACTTCATAATTTATTGAAAAACAAACATCAAAAGACAATGGAAAGCGAGCGCACAGGTAAAATCTGAATATTGATAAGAAGTAAAGGGACCAACTAAACAAATAATAATTCATTCTTTACTGTGTAGTATTTGTGCAGATATAATTGAGGAAAAAAAATGGCAGAAATGTCAGCACTTTCACTCTGTGCTTTTAAAATGTCTTGACGGGATGCACATTTCCTACCTCTTGATTCACCTGATAATGTGTATAAATGTGTGGTCAGAATGTGCACCATCACCAGTCTGTGCTTCTTATGTGCTGTGTGTGACAATATGTCCAACATTGAAAAACATCTACTGCTCCATGTGATGTTAACACATGCATTCTGCTTCAGCTCTGGGCGTTACTAGAGATTTTGGGCCCTGTGCAGGCATATCATATTGGGCCCCCCAGTCCAGACCAATCCAGTTATTTTCCAAATTTTCTAGGCCCCCTGTCACTCAGGGGCCCTTGGAATTGCCCTAACTTTTCCACGTCTAATGGTGCCCCCCAGCTGTTGGAATAGTAATTCAGCAGTAAATTAATAAAGATCATTTATCTAGTCTTATTTATCAATTGCTAGTTATACAAAATGTACTTTGCATGCATTAAAACTAAACGAGTAACAGCAGCATAAAGTGTGTGCCTGTGAGCAAAAGTTAATATTATTTCACCCTGAAAGCTTTATTCCACCAGTACAAGATTTAGGTACATTTAGGTAATAATAGTCAACTTCAGCATATTCAAATTTAGTAGCAGAGTCATAACGCCAATAGATATCTGTATTCATTTTGGAAGTGCCTAATAAAATTGTAAATAATATGGTAAGCAGTGTAGCCATTCAAATTATACCACATATGGGAGCTTTTCCCAAAAACATACGCAGAACTGACACAGTGAAAGATTCATTAGAAAACTCATTTAAATGCTTTTGCATGCTGTCAATAATCCATTGCTATTTTCCCTGAATTATCTCATAGAGCTACTTAATTCCTATATTTAAAAACAAATATATCAATTGCTTTGAAAACTTTTCCTCTAAAATGACTTTCTGAGTATGAATTAGTTGAATAACTTTATGTGAAACAAGCATATTTGAAATATATTTATTATGAGATCATTATAATTACAATTATAGGCAAATCCTTTAGTGATCTACATTAAGGACATCATCTTGACTGCTCCACAATTATAAACAAAGATTTTTATGTCCGTGTCTCAGCCTTATTAGAGTGATTATCTATGTGTTATCCATCAACAAATCTTTCAAGTCACTCAATCACTGTTTATTATGCTGCCAGGAATTAGTGCCCAATAGAGTGTTAGTGGCACCAAGGAGACTGAGGGGAATCCGCTCTTTTGAATCATGCCTTCCAAACCACATTAAATTTCCCCCGGTCTGGGCAAACATAGCATTTGATCTCTCCAGGTGGTTCCGAGGGAAACGTCGCCTGTTTGCGGTTTCAGTCTCCTGATTGCCCCGGTAGTCTGATGAATATGTTGCCAGACCAAAGCGCTGTTTATGGGGCGAGTCAAGCTCACGGTTCAGAAAGGTGAAGTGTGAGTTATGCTGTCTCCTTTCGTCCAGAAATTTTTTGCGACCTAATACCTTTGGAAGGATTGTGGTGGATCAAAATGAAGAATTTAACTGCTGATGTACCAACAAATGCTGCAGAGCAGCAGAAATGGCCTATATGCATACCTGACATAATCACAATTGTAAAGATGAAAGAAATTAGCAATTTTATTTTCATTAACTGTCAATACTTACATTATCATATGTTTCAATGTTGTGACGTAGCGCATCTCGATTGTCATGGATTGAGAACAAATAACTTCTATCTCCTGTTTTCTAAAAGAGAAAAAGTCTTAACAGTCACAATAACAATTCATATTATTTTTACATGCTAGGCACACAAAAAATATAGAAAACATATCACAGTTTTTACGTAAGTCGTACGATAAATATTTAGGAAAAATAGAGCCTTTTCTGTGAGCGATTTGCAGAGGTTTATAAAAAGTGTGTTTAATCCAATTTTAAGATAAGCATAACAAAGTTTGTTTCGTGAGTCACTTCAAAATGCAGTTAACTGAAAAAATATGGGTCAGGATGCCACTCTTCACAAAGCCACAGGAGGGGTCGACTGCTAAGCGTGTGATGTGATTAGTACTGTCCTTGATACCTCAAGGAGATACAGAAATACAGCATATGGCAGAAGCAGCTGATTTTTATTTTCTTGCTCTTCCGTTTCTTTTTAGATGGATATTTTTGGGTCTATTTTTATGTGAGTGAATCTAGGGTGACACGGTTGCTTTTAAATTCCACCTCTGCTCTGTGTGCAGTGTGCATATTCTCTCCGTGCTGTGCAGGTTTCCTGCAGGTACTCTGGTTTCCTCCAGAAACAATTAGCCTAATTACCACCACGAAATTTCCTGCTGCGTATGAATGTGCATCTACGTGCCCTGCGATGGTCTGCCATCCGGTTTTACATCCACTAATTATATGAATATACAATTACAAATGCAGAATAGATATTTACAAAATTAAGATATTCGATCTCATCTAATGGTTGGTTAAATAATAAGATGATGATAATGTAAATAATGAGTCAGAAAATAGGAATTATGTGATCTGGAAATAATATCCATTAAGATTTAAATGAAGCTTAATTAAACAGACATGAGATTTTCTTTGGAGCTAATGATATATTTCGGGATTATGTGGACTTTGTTTCAGCCAAACATTGAAAAACCAACTCAATTCCATCCATCTTCTAACCCCATATGCAGCTCAGGGGTAGATGGTCACTGGGAGCCTACCCTAAATTGCACAGGACTGGGATGCCAGCCCATTATGGGGTACCCACACAACCATAGACTACAATACAGTAACCAAAGAGACAAACTGCATGCTCTGTAACTACAGTAAACAGAACATGCAAAGTCCACACACCCAGCAGCGGCCAGATTCAAACCCCCGGTCAAAGAAGTACTAGGTGACAAACCTACCAATCGAGCCACCAAGTAAAGAGGTTGGTTAGCAAAGCCTGAAATAATCAGAGCAAAACACATGCTGTCGTTGTGCTGGGTCACATGATGATATATATTAAAGAGCACACTCTCTGAAAGCTTTTACAAAGAGTGTCTATAAATAAATCTGAATAAATGCCCAGATATACCTGATCTTTGTTTTTTTTATAAGTCTTGGGGTATGGTTCCCTGTCAGATGTCAGCATCTGTCTTGACAGGGATCCTGAATCTCTGGGTCCGTTTGGATTTTGTGAGAAGCCTATGTCAGCAAGCTGAATATAAAAAAGAGACTTTACTGTAAAGTCAGGTTTGGAAAAGACAACAACATCATTATTAACATAATCATCAACAACAACACCAATAATAATAATAATAATAATAATACTTTCCCCCTGATGTTTTGGGTGCTTATATTTCTTACCCACTTGCCAGCATTTTCCATTCCTGAGTAGCATTTACCTCCTTTTGTCATTTTTAATTTTAAAAAACTTTTTTTCCAAGATGTTTACGAATTGAAACAGTATGCACTGTTTCTCAGTTTACCATAAACATATGCACGAACCTAACAAGTGAGAGCTACAAAATCCAGACCTGTATGTAGTTATGTGTAACCATGGGAACGCTGTTCTTTCCTGGTCAGAGTACTTCAGCAGATGACTGATCAAGCACTTGATAACTCTTATCTGCATCTTAATTACAATATCAAACATTATGTGATATTGATGTTATGTGTAAAATAACCACGAAAATAAAGTTCAATTAACGCCTACGCCACAAAAAATACGGGGTTAGGATATTATTGCATTACTGCAATCTAAAACAACGTTTCAGAGTAAATGACATGTTTCAGCTTAAATAGCAGACAGAAAACATGATCAATCGTGGGTAGTGGATCTACACGGAAGTTTTTGACCAAAAGATTTCGGCATTTATACGCAATTATTGGGGAATCCGTGTTTTTAGGATCCCATAGACCCACATAGATTAACGGTACCATGAGGTACTGATTCTGGGTCAGACAGCAGAAATAAAATAAATTGTTTGAGCGCACAATAGAACCGATCTCAGGTCAGCATTTAGACTGACCATCCACATTGCCGTTTCTCCGTCGCTGAAAGGTGACGTCATTTGTGCGTCCAGGTCATGTGTAGAATTTATACATGAGCAGCAGGTTCGCAGTTTTTGTTTTTATTAAAATATATCTGTAGCTTTGACATTTTTATTCGAGTACCCGGTCCGTCTGCTTTGTATTTCAACGTTAGCTGGCCGCTTGGCTTAGCTTTGCTGGAAGCATGCTTATCGCGGAAATAAAGATTGCTAACTTGCTAGGTGGCCAATAACCTGGCACGGAAAACTCTGGAATTTCATTAGCCTATAAAGCTAGCCACTGTAGCGTCAGGGCTTGGAGATGAGCGCGCCGGAGGACAGACCGCAAATGGCCGTCTCAACGGTGGGTGGAAGTGAAGAAGTTGGTGACAATTTGGAGAACGGAAGACAGGTAGCTAGCCAGTTAAGGCATTTTATTCGGCTTTACTATTACAATCGCTGTCACATTTGTTTATCACATGACTGGCTTAGTTGGTAAGATATTTGACATTATTTGAATGTGAATCGCATTATTATTATTAT
>JABFDZ020000066.1:9334228-9361530 GCA_019775955.2 Pollimyrus isidori | reverse complement strand
CTTTGAGATGTGGTGGAACGGGAGCTTCGTGCCCTGGATGTGCATCCCACAAATCTCCATCAACTGCAAGATGCTATGCTATGAATATGGGCCAACATTTCTAAAGAATGCTTTCAGCACCTTGTTGAATCAATGCCACATAGAATTAAGGGAGTTCTGAAGGCGAAAGGGGGTCAAACACAGTATTAGTATGGTGTTCCTAATAATCCTTTAGGTGAGTGTATATAGTACGTGTCCCATGTGATTAATCCGTCCTTGCGAACCAGTTCTGTCCATCCCTGCCTATTTGGCAAGTCTTGTAAATGCTCACTTTTAACTTAAGTCCGATACAAGAATAATTGTAAAATGCTGATCATGCGTATTGCGTGAAACAGACACAAAGGTCCATATCCATCAGTTATGATTTTATGTTTTGTCACCCCACCTGAGAACTATTACCGGTGTTCCGGGCAATTCAGTTTCCCTATGTTCCCCCTGCCGCGCGCTGATTTGTATACGGTTTCGCTGTGGTTTTCATGTCTTTTCACGAAGCTCTTGAAGTAAACAAGCCATATATTTAAAATCATCACATGCCTTTTCGATGTTTTTTGTTTTTACAGATAATAAATTAAACTATTTGTCGCCATATCTGCAATTACTTTACAATTTCTGTACTTCCGTTACCATCTGATGCAGTTAAAGAATATGCAACTACTATCAATGTTTTAAATGCATATTCAAAACAAATTCACAAGTGGCTAGATGAAGCGAACTTCTATCCCGCCTCAGAGTTTTATCACTTAATCTAATTTATTTGGTCAGATGCACATCCTTCGTCAGGTAGACAGGTAGACTTGCAGGTTGCGTCTGATGAACCTGCCTGCGTTTGCAGTTATATCATTGCCTGATGGCATAATCAGGTATTTTAAACGTGCATAAGTATAATAAGCACAATGCATACAAACCATACAGTAAAACACCATTATTTTAAATGTTCTTCGTACAGGTAACCACTGCAGAAACAAATAGATAGACATAAAGCAGACAAACTGCAGCTTTTAAAACAACTTTATTTTGTTTTATATTTATGTATTTGTTTCTTTGTTGGGCGATAAGCGACTGCTGTATATATAATGCACTGAAAATACATGTTTCGCCACATATTTGACTTCAGGTTTGGTTGAATGTTTACTGAACAAAGAACTGTACATTCACCAGGCACAATTTTACCATGAGGATATTTAGCAATATAAACACAGGAAAAGGATAGGCTATGTACATGGAAGTACATTCTGGACTTTTTTGTACATCTGATGATTTTAAGTAAACAGACGTAAGTAAACAAAAACATTTGACTTGATTAAATGAAAGAAACGACATAAAGAAAAGCGACACACAGCATAATAAATGCAGCGATAACCATTTACTTCTCTAATACGGAAAAAATGACCCTACATAAAACGTTGCTTTAAATAGGCATCTGTTGCCAGTAGAGGGCAGTGTAAGTACACAAACTGTATGGATGTGGCTTCTTTTCGCGAGCGTCACCCACCAAGTACTGTAGATTGAACGCTTTTGGAACAGACTGTGGTCTTTTGGTGGCAAGAAATAGGAACAATATAAAAATTCTTAAAATCTTCCTCATAACAGAAAACTATGGTGTTCAATTTTAGTGTAGCAGTATTTTTTTCTAATTTTCTTTGTGTATAAACCGCGACAGTTATAGCGTACATTAGGGGTCACCAACCAGGAAACCCCCAAGGACCACACGAGTCGCCTGCGGACCTGTTCTAGCACAATCCACCAGTGACCAGCATCTAAAATTTAATTTTATCCTGGTGCTATTCTTCTTCAATCACATTTGCATTTATATATGTTTGGCATTTCAAAAAAGCATTTCAGCATTTCAAACATGTTTATTATACATTAAGTTTAGATAAGCTGAAGAAGTTTCTAACTGGTAGCCCTTCATATGGCTCAGTACTCGAGAAGTAGCTCTCAGTTTCAAAAAGATTGGTGATCCCTGGCCTACATCATAATCATATATATTTTTATTTTTATTTTTTTGGGGGGGTTACCTGTTTACTATTTTTAAATTGTTCCCTGTAATTACAAATAATACATATATTGTGTCCGACAGACAAAAATGCAATGCATAATATCTGATTTTGCAATGTATAACGTCATTACATTGTTTAGTATGTTCGGAGCCGCTGCTTCGCATTACGTCCCGATTTCTGCTAAGGTATGGGACTGGAAACTTTGTCCAACACTGATTCTAGCAGACCGATCCCTATATGAGGCTAATTAAAAATGCAATAACACAGCTGTCAGCATATCCAGGTAAATGCACAATCAGGAAGCCTAAGGAAAGTCCTTTAAACGTGCGCACTGCACTACGCAACTTTGTGCACAATGACAGTCATAAAAAATCACTTTTTAAAAGGTATGATAAAACAAAGCACAGGTTGTTTCAAGTTCAGACAGCTGCAAATGAGTATAAATAAGTTTCTGTATATAATACAGTAGGGTTTTGAAGCACCATGAAGGGGGATATTTAATTATACATGTTACTAAATGTGTACTTGATTAGCAGATGAAATGTGGTGCTCATTTGTTATAAATTAAGAAGGATTGTACTACCTCAAGACCAAATTCCTTCACTGAGATGCCCTTTTATATAGGGACAGGTTAACCACATTGTGTGTAAAGTTCTTCACTACTGGTGCCATGGTATCAGTATTAAATGCAACCTGAAAATGACATTAAATTTCAGGCTAGCAGAATGTACAAATACATTTTCACAGTTATCTTAGCCTTTAATTACAAAACAGAGACTGAACTCAACACAATGTAAAACAGAACATAACAGTACAGCATAAATTTAAAAAATGCTAATGGTATTTGCTAAAAGGATATAGATTTTTTTTTATTTGTGAAAAAGTCACCTTTGGAGCTCCTGTCGTAGTCCTGTGGTATCTGGAGGTAGGGAGGATAGGAATCTTTGCGGGGACACTCCCTGTGCCTAAGGTTCATTACCTTGTTAGTATCACTGTTTTTCCTTCAACCGCTTATTTGGGTTGGTGGGGGGCTGTCCCATGGGGCATAGGTTGCAAAACAAGGCTACGCCTAGATGGGGATGCCAGTCCATCACAAGACAGATATATGCAAACACTTTGGCCGATTCAAAGATGTCTTTAATAGCAGGAGAAAACCCACACTGCCTGGGAAGAACATGCAACCCCACAAGGGGGCGCCACTAAAGATTTTGGGCCCCATGTAAACATGCCTTGTTAGGTCTCCAACTCAGACCGATCCAGTTATGTTCAGGAACCTGGGATTATAGTAGCAAATCAGATATGATCAGAGCCTTTTGTAAGCCTCATATATCTTATATAGTGTTATCACTGTGTGCTTGATTATTTCAGTTGCTCAGTTGTATTCTCATTTATGGTGTGACCTTCCCAGCAAACATTATTGCATTATGTAAATGAATTATAGCATAAAACAAATAAAATTATAATGAATTAAGATGCGTCAAGTAATTCTCAGCTGTAGCATAAAACCACTTTGAGTGCATTTCTTCTGATGGACAATGGATTCCTGTCTAATGCAGTTGCTCCTGTAGTTCAAGGTCTGGCCCTCTGGCCTTAGTGCTCTTCTTATCTTGGTCTGGATGGACAGAGAGTCTGGGGTATAATGTTCCTGGTATATGTGCTAAATCACTATGATGGTAAATGGATATTCAGTCACTAAAAATAATCATGTTCATGTGATACTTCCTGGGTAGCTGGATGCTCAGTGAACTCCCTGTGCTCTTGTTTAGAGGTTGGAATTTTGTCTGCCAGTTTTTTCTTGCTTATTTGACTTTTTTTTTGACATTCAGTGAGTAATGCTGGACACTTGCTATACACGGATTTCAACCGTCATAATAGTTCCTCTGCAATAAACTTAAAGATGATATCCATGTTGCCTGAGATGTGAAATGTGTATTTGAATAGGCTGACTCAGCTCTCCTGTGTTGCCTCTCTCCTCTACCCTGTGACCAGCAGGTGGCAGTGTGAACTCCACTATGTAAACATCCCTTTACCTCCCAGCTCAAACATGGATCTTGATCAGCGCTGGGTTTACAATAAATAGGGTTAGACTGACTGAAAATTTGTTTTATTGTCTAAAGTCTGATGTAAACTTTGTAAGTGCTCTGTTGTTTTCTAGGAAACTGTCTGTTGGATTACAGTGGGGGACTTCCCAACTGTCATACTTTTGTTTCCTTTGTTTATTCTGCATAAATTGAAGAGAACCTCTCATGCTCGAGAAGGTAAAAGTACAACGTTTACATTATGGACCAGAAAGTGACTGAGGAATTCCCTTGGCTCACACAATCCAAGGAAATGCAGACGGAGAAAAAAATCTAAAATGAGTTCATGCGAATGCTGTGGATTAAATTCGATATAGTTCCATAACTTTTATATACCTTTCATGTGCTTACATTCCAGTTTCCACATGACTTCCATACACATAAATTCCCCTAAATCTTCAACACTTCACAGGTTAGAAAATAAGGATTGTTTTCTCTGCCTTCAAAACCACTCCGGAATTCAAGGAAAGTGGAACATTCTCATGAATATGAGAGAAGTGTCCTGACTTTCTCTTGCAAAAAAAAAAGATAATAAAATAAAATCACAAACCAAACCTAAAACCAATACCAAAAAACAAACCCTTAAATGCTATTATTCAAAGTGTCTACCACAGTGCACCATATGGTAATAAATACTAGTGATGGCCAAATGAAGTTCCATGAACCATGTGCTGTATTTTTTGTCCCCACAAGATGGTGCTCTGGTTTTACTTTGGGGCATGCTTTCACCCCAATATTTGAACAGAGAACACCATATAGTGGGGTCAGAGAATACAACAAATGGTTCACAAAGCTTCGTTTGGCTATCACTAATAAATACAGCATATAAATAATTTACAAGCACCTGAGCAAGGACTCACAGCACCTTTCTGAGGCAGAGCACCAAGGTGTACGCTCAGTCCTTATCTTCAAATCACCAGAGACGCCCAAGTCTGGGGGTGCAAAGGGTTCCATAGTGCAAATGAGGATCTTCATCTTTAGACTGGCATCCTGTGCTTTGCTCCTCTACTTCCTGTCTGCAGTGATGTGAGGCCTGGGAATTTGTTTGGGCGCAGGCCTACAAACAAAAGATAAAGTCCTACAGATTGAATCTAGATTTGTGCTTCACAAAATATTCACGCATTACATACCACTAAATCATTTTTTTATATATATATATATATATATATATATTGTTTTGCACAGGGCCACTTTTTTGGAACAGTCAAAATCTTTTTATTGTAATGAAATGAAATGATTGCCACGACATGTCATGTAATCAATCTGAAACGCTAGGAAATAGACGCTGATACTGAAATTTGCGTTCACCGATTGCAGACACTATTCCTCAACATGAGAATATTTACATGAAAAATGCATCTACACAGCACACCCCCGGAAGGTTAAACGTGATACGTCTTGTTTTATTAACAGACATGATCAAACAACAGTATTTACAGTCACTAAAGTAAGTCTATTAGCAGTTATTGTTCCCATTGTAATGTCAGATTTACTGGCAGGAGGCAACTGCTAACGCACAGCTGATACAGTGAAACCCAGCTGCCCTAGATTAGACTAATTGCCAGTGTGTGTCTGGTGTAGCAATATTGCTTTTGGGCAGCTTAAGATCTGAATCTGTTGTTTTTGCATATCCAGGTCTTTTTAGTTACTTTTTCCGTTTTATTTTTTCTGGTTAAAGCAGCGTGAACGTGATGTCAATATTCATTTCTTTGCGAAACAGTAATTTGTTGGAACTCTTGTGTGATTCGTCCCTCATAATCAGCCAGCTTCCTCTTCATTTAATCACTTGAGGTACCATATAAGGAGACATTATATCCAGGCTGTCATAACAGTGTAAATCATTCACGAGTTTTGCTGGTCTTTGCTTTTCTTTACACTGCGAAACGAAGTAGGGGTGAGATCCGCCGGCAGCTGCAATCATTCTCTTCACTTTTGCCTTACTTTCCATTCTGTGAAGCTTCCCCAGAGACGCTACACCCCGCCCGGTCCCCTCTACTACCCAAAATGTGTTTTGTTTTCTTGTTCAGTTTTCCTGTTGATCTTTTGAACAATTTCTTAGGCTGTTCCTCCCCACCATTTCTGTCAGGCCCATCTCCAGTTTATCGCACCACCTTTCCCACTCCTGTCCCATGTGGTTCTGGTTGCCATCCTGCCCCGGGCAAATATTAAACGCAGTTCGCTGGGGTCGGAGCAGGAAGTGAGTCATCTTTGATCATGCAGTTATAGAGATGCCGGTTGGTCTTTGTTGCAGTAGAAGTGTATTTATAAGGTAAATATGTGGGAAAAAAAGACGTGCTGGTAAATGTGATTTCACTACAGGGCAGTGTTTCCCAGTCCAGTCCTGTGGGACCCACATACAGGCCTGGGAGGGAGCAAAACACATGGACCAGCTGTGGGTCCCCAAGGACTGGACTGGAAAACCGCTCTGGGGTGTCCACTTACCTGACAGGCTGTGGGACCGGAGGCACAGGTCTGGGGACACTGGGGACAGGGACGGGCGAGGAGACACAACCTCCTATGGCTGAAGTGCCACGTCCAAGGCGAGGGGTCCTCCCTAGGGGGTCTGCAGGGAGGGGCTTCTGTGGAGGCCTGGGTTTCTCACTCTCCTGAGAACGACAGGCAATTGGAGAATTCTGCTCACCGATACTTGCTGCTACAGTAACATGCTTCGCCCACTGTTTGAGTTGTACTGTAACGCAGTTACCACTAGAGGGCACTAATGTGCTATTTCATTCATTCTTTAGAGCCAGGACTTGCCACCTCTCCTGCGTGGCAGTTGTTTCCACTGGGCATGTGATGAAGAGATATCATGTGTCAGTGATCTGTCTGGGGAGTATGATGTAATGACAAATGTCTGCTACCTTCTGCAGCTGTTCTGCGTTGCAAAATGAGAAAACGAAATATTTCCGTTGCGGCAAAAACGCAGTCAAGTGCCAAACATTCAAACTCCCGATCCATGATTTTTGCCCTTATTAATGGGCTCACTGTATGCTAAGCCTTTGCTGAGGCATTTTTGCCATTCCCTGAGAAACACGTTATTTGTAAGTGGGACTGCTGCATTGAGAGACCTTGTCTCTAAGCATTTACCACGCCAGTGATTGCGAGCAGCTGATTTAGCTTAAATCGCTTTAATCGCCTGAGCAGAATAAACCTTTCCCTTGTGAGTTGATCTCATTATTTGACTATGGAAAGATTTTGTCATGGGTGCACAATCTTTTTCCTGGCCTGATGAAGTAAAGGTCTTTACACTGTACATTACCAGAACATTGCCTATGTAAGATGGTGGACACGACAAAGGTATGTAGGCCTTCATTATACATTTGCGTTTCTCATGGTAGAGTCAACTGCTTTGTGCTGTGCAGGTTCCAAATCATTCCTGTGGGAGCAGTTGGTGTAGTCAGCTAATTTGGGTACCTTTAAAGATTGCAGATGCTCATACTGTATTTAGGAAAGAACACAGAGCAGACAGACTGTTCGGCTGAAAAGGATAATTCTTTGTGGGGACCTAACAAATCTGCAGAATTGTTGGTTCACTCACAATGCTTTACACTTGCACCATTATTATAAACATGCCTGCCATATCCCAAAGGTTTTTAAAGATTTTGAATAGAACAGCCATTCATAAAGACCTAATGAAGCTGGGATGTTCTGTGGTGCAGTGGCTCAGTGGGTAAAACTGTGCCCTCACACCTTTGTGGCTGCGGGTTCAACTGCTGCCTAGACCGTGTGTATGGCGTTGTGTCTGTGGATGTTCTCCTGTGAGTTTGCACTGCTTATTCTGGTTTCAGGTGAACTGATATCTCTAAATTGTCCATAGTGTGTTAGTGTTTATTACCTCTGATGGACTAACATCCCACCTGGTGTATCTCCTGCCTTGTGCCATACTGTATGGAATAAAATCCAGGTTCCTTGCCACCATGTGCTGCATGAGGGGATATGGATGGAGGTTTTGCACCCTGCAATGTATTTGATAGTTTTCTGTTCTTTGCCACCGATTAATTTTGTTTTGGCACTAGGTCCAAATGCACCAGTTCAATCAATATCTGAGTGAACCGCCAAGGATTTCAAAATATAGGACCAAATGGCCCATTAGACATGAAAAACGTGGGCCATTTTCAAAAAAGGGGGGCCACAGACCTGGTGGGCCATCACATACATTTTATGTTTCTCTTAGAGTCTGCTACCTTTTTATGTCCAAAGACAGTTTATTGTATCACTGTCAAATTTATAATAATAATACTTATTATTAATTATTGTTGTTGTTGTTGCTATTATGGACACTCACATAAAGAGTGAACTTTTATAACTCATTATCTATACAGACCTTGAAGCAAGGGTTTACTTCTTGCATTGTAATATTTTCCTCTGCTTCTCCTCTGTAACCCTACAATACACAATCAGCTTCTCGGTAATGAATGCATCCGTAGTCTCATCACACAACAGATAGACGACTGGGGTGACTTTACTTTCAACCTTCTTTCAGGCAACCTGCAGTTTTTTTTAATTCCTCTGATACTTTGACAGAAGAGTTACGTTGCAGTCTTGCCCACATTCAGAGATGAGATACCAGGACAGTTCAACTGCTTCAACAGGGGGACAAGGCTTTCAAATTTAGCTATTGGTAGATCTTCTTCTACTCTCCAGAAGACGGCTTTCAATACTCATAAACCTACTGCCTCTTCTAAATTCATTACTATTGCCACAGGTTGCACTTAGGACCCAGTCAAGGATTCAGCGACCATTGCTGGTTTACGGTCTCTACAGTCAGCATGTCTAATGAAGACGCTTGTCTATAAATTTCTACACTCTTTACTAGTCAAAGCATAACTTTTATGATGTTTTATGCAAAGCTTGCAAATCATACAGTTTTTCTCATCATCATATTCTAACTATGAATATTCCCTCAAGCATTTACTATGAAATGGTCTTTTATCTGCATTCTTTTATTGGACTGTCTGCTTAATTTCACTGGTCCCTATCAGTGAGGAGCAATCTGCTTCCAAATGTGACGAATCCTTTTTCTCCATGATATTTGCAGCTACAGTAGACATCACTGATGGCCGATCGGCTGAATTATCGTGAGTTTGTCCCTGATTGACTATTTGTTTTGTGAGCTGGGAGCCTGGAAAGAACATTTGTACTTGTCGGCCATGATGCATATACAAGAAAGTACAAGACGTGTGATGTGAAATTTCTGTTTCTGATGTGGACAACCAATAAGATTACCCGATACGCTTCAGTCGATACGGACGCTTGAGAAGGGGTAAATGTAGCTTCGAAATGGCCCACAGATTCGTACAGTCTAAACTGGCCCACATATGCAATTTTAAATTGTGGAATCCATCCTTTTTGTGCTGAAATGGCAAAAGGGCGCATCTGCGGCACCACCCAGGTGTCTAAAAATGCCCGCAGGAGGATTTGGTGCCAGGCCATGAGGTCTGCGTGTCCTACACGATACATTTCTCACCAGCCTGGTTCTTCCCAAACCTGATTAAGCCATAACCAGAATCACTGAGGGGTTTTGATGGAGCCGGCAGGGGAGGTAGAAGCAGATGGTCAGAATTTCCATTTCTGCAGCAGTGGTCCATTTACTCCCTGCTTCCAATGGAGAAACTGCACAGCGAGTGACAGCCTCACTGAAGCCCAGTTAATCTGCTCTCTGATATCTGTAATCTTTGTGGTTGTTTCTGTTGTTGCACATCATCAGACTTTATTAGCCAACACAAGAGCAGAGGTCTTTGGTATCATCACCACCCCCCCCCTCCCACGACCTCCCTCAACAAACTGTTGAAGGCAAAAGCGTCCAAAGGGGAAAAATAAATATTAAAAGTGACTCAAACTAAAGGATGCACCTCCTGTTGCCAACCAATACATCGTATTGATTGATGTTTCACGTGAGGCAACACAAATCCCACGTTGAGTATTTCTCCCGTTAGTTAAACTTATGCCACTCAAAACACGCCGTGCGGTTTTCTGACATGAAATGATAAAAATTGAGCATAAAGAAAATAATAATGCATGAGTGTTTTTCACACTCTGGGACTCAACCATCCCCCATGAATCTGTGGAGTACATCTTAGGGAAGCCGCCATGTTTGCGTGTGGTTAGACATGCTGTGTCAGTGTGCGGGGAGTTTGTTTGTTGTTCATTCCGACTTACCCAGTTGTCCCTGAAGAGGGGCTGGCTTGGGAGGCTGTGGAACGCTGCACCCCTCTGGGGGGGGTCAGCATGGCGAGCGGGGGCCTTTTGAGGGGTGGGGGGCCGCGTGCGTCTGGTGCCCAGGGACAGGGGGCCGCTGATGTGGATTGGCTGGCACTGGGGTAGCCTGCGCAAGTCGGGGGTGTGCAAGTTCTGCCCCGAAAGCTGAGACTGGGAACACAGGTAAGTCAGCTGTGGGAATGAATAGCAGCACCCAGGTTCCCACTAGTCTCAGATGCATCTCATAACATCCCAATATCAAATCATGACATAAAGCAACTCACATGGTTTTAGAGTACAGTATACCCTTTATTTATTTATACAGCTTAGTGTGTTTTATTAAATCAAGTCAGAGAAGTATTTTCTTAGTGGTACGTTTAGTTTGTTTAACAGATGCTGCTATCCAAAGCGACATGCTTATTTATTTTTTATTTTTTGAGAAAGCAGACAGTTCCAGGGCCAGATCCCCTGTCTTCCTGCGGCAACTGGGATTTAAGAGCCTTGCTCATGGGGCCCAACAGTACAATCAATGGGATTCGAACTGACAACCTTTTCATCGCAGCGGCCAGGCCTGCCTGTTTTTCCAAAACCCAAAAATGTGAAGATTGATCCCATGAAGACTGGGCAATGAAGGCCAGATTTAGTCCCTTTCCGTTGACCACAGGTGATTTCAGTAATATTTGAACTGGGTCGGATATCTGCTAGAAGATGCTGAGGACTTCATTTAAACCCCCTGCATGACAATGAACTCCTGGTTCTCAGGATTGGGGGCAGGATGGGGCCACAAAATCCTCAGAGGCTAGTCACACTTGCCATCTCCACATGCATATCAGTGCAAATCAAACCCATTCCATTTTTCTACCAATTCTTCAACCAATAAATCCCCTACCCTCCCCTAGAAGCTATGGCATGCATCCGTGCCATGTGCCCAGTATAATGACCAGGCCCCCTAGTTTAATTCTCATTTAAATGGCACCATGCCTCAATTACAGGTCAAACTTCTCTCACATCACCCTGGTTATTAATATTCCTTCAGAGGGCAATGACACGTAAATCAATTACCCGGCTAGCAGTTGTCTGGCTTTGACAGTAATTGCGGAAAGCAATAGGGCTTTGCCTTCACTTGGCAGTTGGTGTTTGCTCCGGGCCCTCACGGGGAAAACGCACTGCATCCAATTGTTTGTCTTTTATTTTTGACAACTTAAATAGGTGTGACGGACCGTGTTCTTTCCCTCCCAGCTGCAAGGTTGAACAGGTTTCCAGCTCTGCCGTGAGAAGTTTGTTTTCCTCCACGAACTGGGATTTTCTCAACGTCACAGAGTCACCTTGTGCAGAACTGCTGATTATAAATTAGGGTGCGACTGTGTGTGCATATATGTGATAGAATAGCATCGTGATACTTTGTTCATCCCTGTGTGGTAATATGGTATTGCATACATACCCCATCATACTCTGCATGAGACACACAGACATATCTACAGGTGACATCAAGTTCTGAGGCCAAGATACAGTGTCAACCAGTACCCAGCAACCCTTGAAATGATGACCGTTGGAAGTCTTGTACAGGTCCCAGTGGTGTGTAATAAAGCATTATGTAACCCTAACTCTAATCCTTGTGATTGGTTCTGGTCCCAGCATAGCCTGTGAGTTGCCCTCGGATTGGTTCTGGATTAATAAAGCCACTCATTGAAGGAATGGAAACTGAAACGGTTATTATAGATGTGTGAAGGAAGCTCAGCATGTTATATGTTGGTTGTTCATTTTAAAGTCCATAATTTCAGTATGATGGAAAGGAAGGGCACAGCAAGGGAAATGAGACCCACCTTATATATACTGGCGCTTGGCATCTTAGCTGGGGGGGGTTGAGGAGGAGAGGACCTGCATGTGGAATGCAAGTGATTTGAATTTGGGGGTCGGTTTGTGCCCACAGACCTGTAAATACATAGAAATACTATTAAGCAACACCTGTACCAATCAATAGATACTGCACACATACGTGTGTGTGTGCATTCATGTAAGTGTGTGTGTGCGCGTATATAAATTCACTTCTAGTTGCAGGTAACTAACTTAAAGTACCTGCATCTATGTTCTATGATGCCTGAATCATACACTGGGTTGGGTTGGAAACATGTGCAAATGGGTGGTTGAAAAGGTCAAATGTGCAATAGACAAAGATAATATACATCTACATTTACGTTTATTGAAGTGTTTGTTTTCAAGTGTCTTAAGGTTTGCCATCTTACAGAGATTGATCGCAAACTGCATTGTTTTGCCAGTAGGATTTATAGCTGTTGTTGCAAATTCTGACATAAAACCACAGTTCAGACAGAAAGATGGCGATGAAGTATAACTTATTGAATTATTTGTTTGGCAGATGCTTTTGTCCACGGCGATGTAACAGTGAGGATCACAGAGCGGGATGATAAGGTGCCCATTGAGTAATTGACGTTAAAGGCTTTGCTCAAGGGCCCAACAGTGATGTCACTTTGCCAGTCACTGAGCATCTGATCATGGCCACACAGCCCCTAACTATTTGGCTTTCAGATGATGTTTGGAGGAGTGGTACCTCAGCTTTTCGATGGCTGTCTTCTTGTTAGCTAGTAGCAGCCCGAGGAGAGTTTTTCGTTTGAGGCACGCAGTGAGCCCAAGAGCCACGAGGCTCAGTACTGTCACCACGACAGCCACTGTCGCCCCTTCAGCATCAGCTGCAGCCCAACACATGAGAAAGTGGGAAGTTTAGACGTGACAACGAACGTCCCAGCAAGCACATAGTCCTGGGAAAAATTAAGAGACCACTTTTTAAAGATCTGAATGTTTAAATCCTGGTTTAATCCTGATTCTGATTGCAGAAGGCTACAGTGCGAAGCAGGCTGCATCCAGGCTCAAAATTTCTAAGTCAGCAGTACACAGGAATAATGTGAAGCAGGAGACACTGGGAAGGACAATGAACCAGCCAGGTAAATGGAGGGAGCGACATTCTAATGCCGGAGATGAGCGCCAATTTACCCAACAGTGGAGGATGACATCAAATGACCTTCAAAAGGAATGGGAAACATTAAGTGCAGGTGTGAAGTGCATAGCTAGGAGAGCTCGTATCAGGCTCCTAGAAGCAGGGCTGAAGATGTATAAAGCAAAGGAAAAGCCCTTGATTAATGAGGAAAAGAGAAGAACCAAGCTGCAATCTGCAAATATATATATATATATATATATATATATATATTTTTTTTTTTAACACAAACACACACCCTTAAACTGAGAAGTCAGTGAAACTGAAACGTTGGCTGTGGTCTGTGATTTTGAGCTGTATGAATGATTGTGGTGGTCATGGCAGAGTAGGTTATGTCAAAGTCCTTCTACGCTGCATGTAGCTTCTCCACCCAAGTAAAACAGGACCGACCCCCATGGCAAATACCTGTCAACCTCATGGGGCCACTGTCCACGCTTCCCCCAAAGCCCGGTCTGTCACAGAAGGGCGGCTCCCAGTTCATCTCACAGTGGCAGTTCTTCTTGTTGTTGCATACCTGTCAAACACCAGGATTCTGCAAATTTTCATATGTATTGCAGCTATTTACCCCCATGACCTTGCCCAGGATAAGTACTTAACAGATGGATGGATGGATGGATGGATGAATGAATGGATGTAGCTGTTTAAGGTAAGCAACTCTAGGTCTCAACTTTAAACCTTCTGGCCACAGTTAACCACTTGACCACCTGCTCCCTTTGAAGGCTACTGCAAGCCATTGGAAAATCCTCACGAATCAATGTGTCTTCTGTAGATATAGATGCAGTAATGTACAGCTCTATAACTTTTGTTCCATCACCTTATTAGATTCAGTTGTGTTTTATTTGGCCAAGTCTACCCTAGTATAATAATGCATAATCTTCAGAAATATTCCTGAAAAAATGTTTGTTTTTGTTTTCCCAAATGAAATGTGGGAATACGTTTGTATAGTAAATATTACCTAAGAGCACCACCTTCTACAAAGGGTAAGTGTCATTTCTCCGAAACTAATGTACTGGAGTACGGGAAGGGAAACACCATGAAGATCTACTGATTTTCCTGCGCCAAGGTTTTACTCTGTTTTTTTTGGACGTCCTTATCCTTAAATGATTTTGTTCTGCGAGGCCCAGTAGGACACCCCAGTGAGGTAATAAGATCCAGCTGAGGGCTCCTCTGGCAGGAACCATCTTGATCTGATCTAGAGCAGCAGATTTCAGACCGTTCTGGGAAAACCTCCTGTTAACATGCAGTTTGTACAGTACTGTAGAGGTTGAAATCATCTGGACTTATCCAACCCTGCTTTGAGCCACAAATGAGATCTTAGACCCAGTCTTGCACAATTCCTTGGTAATCGCACACAGATGATTCCTGTGTTCCACAACACTGTGCTCAATACGCAATTGAAAAATGGATGTGAGAATTATTCCTGTGCGCTCAAGGTGTTCCTGTTCCCTACAAACAACAACTAACACAACAAGGTCAAAACGTTTACATTCAAAATCCTGAAAATGCTGAACAAGAACAACGTCCAAAATAAACTGGCCCTGCAGTGCCATTTTCCAGACAGACTATAACTCTCAGATGGAGCTGACCTATCCATTTGAGTAAGGTATGGATGTAAGGGATGGAGGTTCCTGGCACATGCTGAGATGAGTCTGATAGGCAGTGAAGTATTAGGAGTAGAAGTAAAATATAGTGTACAGTCTCAGACTAATGGAGTGTAGAAAAGGCAATCTACTCCAGCAATGTCCCCATCCACCTGAGACGTTGCATGCAGACTTACCCCACGGCTGTTGCAGTTGCTTGAGCACTCATGCACCCCAAATACACTAATGTTCTGGCATCGCCGGTTGAGACACATCTATGGGATGAAGCATAATGTCAGCTGCGGAAACTGTGACTAAATATCCTTGTATCCTTGTCCGATGAAATGTGTTGCTCTGCAGTGAGCTGCTTTAATCACATTGGATTTCATACATGATTCGTCTGTCTGTTATACTTCATACCAAATCAGAAAATACCAACAGCAACCAAGCTACTGTCAGAGCCCTGCTCCTTTTAACCACATCCCCCCCAGGCTTTGTGTAGGAGAGCCAGGTGCCAATTGGGGGGGGGGGGGGGCAGTGAAGCTCTCACCCAAAGAGAACAAAGAGTCCCACAAAAGACACAGGCAACGGACAGCTGAGGATCCCCTGTCGATTTAAAAAAAATGTCCTCTGTTGGTTGCCCATCTGATTGCCCCCACTGTGGGCCTCAGGCTTCAGCAAGCTGAAGGTGCGGCTTGACTTCATGGCTCACCTAAACTGACTGACCCTGGAGCGCCCTACACATGAGGAACTTGGCCTGATCCGCAAATCCCTGTGACCAAACCCTCAGCCCCTTGATGAAAAAAAGATGTTGACACATGCATAACAGGCTAACACAGGGCTCGAAAGAGGAAAGCAAGCTGGCCTTATCCCTCCAAATATTTCACTTTTTAAATGACTCCACCACTTCAGAATGCTTGGGCAAGGAGAGTAAGACAATGGATTATATTAGGATTTTCCCCTTTTCAGCCATATGCAAACACACAGCACAGCTTTATATTGACTCAAAAAGGACTGCAAAACCAACAATTAGTGGTAATATTTAATGTTACTCTGCATTTATCCAATTTTGAATTTGCAGACGGAACAGAAAAGAGTCGCCGTGACCCGATGGTTTAGTGCTTGTTATCCAAAGGTCGCCAGTTCAAATCCTGCAGTTGGCAGAGTGATGTCATCATTGGACCCTTAAGCAAGGTCCTTAACCCCAGTTGCTCGTGGTACCCGCTCACCCTGCTTTCTGGGGTCTATGTCACTTTGTATAAAGGCGTCTGTAAATATGCAAAGCTTTTTTTTTTTTTACTCCCTTTTATGCTGTTGTTAGAGACATACTGAAGTCATTATGGCTTCTCTCACCATGCCATTGCCACATTTGGTTCCCGTAAGGACAAGACCTGGATCAGGCATGTCGTCCCCTAGGTAAACATGTGTCCCTCGGCACAGTATGCGCCCGCCCTCCTGTAGGGGGATGTTGGTTTCGATGGAGACGGCATTTGTGCCGATGACAGGCCGTTTGGCTCCTCCCTGGCACTGGATTTTTCCACACTTAGCATCTCTGCAAAAAATCAAGAAAGTAAGAATGCCTTAATCACCTTCACAGGATTTGCAGTAAGGAGCAGTGTTCGCAGTAAGGAGCAGTGTTCTCTGTAAGGAGCAGTGTTCGCAGTAAGAAGCAATGTTCGCAGTAAGGAGCAGTGTTCTCTGTAAGGAGCAGTGTTCGCAGTAAGAAGCAATGTTCGCAGTAAGGAGCAGTGTTCTCTGTAAGGAGCAGTGTTCTCAGTAAGAAGCAATGTTCGCAGTAAGGAGCAGTGTTCTCAGGAAGGAGCAGTGTTCTCAGGAAGGAGCAGTGTTCACAGTAAGGAGCAGTGTTCTCAGTAAGGAGCAGTGTTCACAATAAGAAGCAATGTTCGCAGTAAGAAGCAGTGTTCTCAGTAAGGAGCAGTGTTCTCAGTAAGGAGCAGTGTTCACAATAAGAAGCAATGTTTGCAGTAAGGAGCAGTGTTCTCAGTAAGGAGCAGTGTTCTCAGTAAGGAGCAGTGTTCTCTGTAAGGAGCAGTGTTCTCAGGAAGGAGCAGTGTTCTCAGTAAGAAGCAATGTTCGCAGTAAGGAGCAGTGTTCTCAGGAAGGAGCAGTGTTCTCAGGAAGGAGCAGTGTTCACAGTAAGGAGCAGTGTTCTCAGTAAGGAGCAGTGTTCACAATAAGAAGCAATGTTCGCAGTAAGAAGCAGTGTTCTCAGTAAGGAGCAGTGTTCTCAGTAAGGAGCAGTGTTCACAATAAGAAGCAATGTTTGCAGTAAGGAGCAGTGTTCTCAGTAAGGAGCAGTGTTCGCAGGCTCCTTTGAACAACGGCTGTATGTGCTGCTTTAGGAGAAATCTGAATCCAATTATGTAAACCCTTTCAGCAAGTTATATTCTCTATTTGCATATTCTCTATTTGCGTTGTGGGGCTGATTCTTTAGCATTTGTCCAATTATAGGAGATACAGCCCTTGTTCTTCAATCACAGGGGATATAACCATCGTTCTCCAATCACAGAGCATGCAGCCCTCGTTCTCCAATCACAGGTCATGCAGCCTTTGTTCTTCAATCACAGGGCACACGGCACTTATATGTAGTCATTCATGGTGCTCAAGAGGTATGAATTTAAGGACTTATACTTCTCAGCTTCATCTTACCGTGCGTCACATTTGGCAAAGGACCCCTTGCCATCTTTTCCACAGTTCCCATACGGATCCCCGGCAGAGTTAACCCTCTCAAAGCAAATGCCGGGTGCTGGCTTTGCTCCTGCGGTGGAGAACAGAGCAAGGAAAATGCCCAAGGAAGGCATGCCTGCATCAGTTTGTGCAACAAAGGTAGATTAACTTGCCTAGGGGCCATAGGCTGACTTATGGACACCCAGGTGTTGGCGGTTTAATGAACTGTTCCATTTTTTCTCAGGCTAGGCCGGGCCCTGCTGTTTGATGGACTTCTTGGTTATAGCCTAAGATGGCCTATGCATTAATCTGACCCTGGTATGCATACTCGCATAAAAGACACTTTCTATGTTCTAGGTCTCCATGCCCACCAATGACCTACACTAGTTATCACATAAATTGTACGGTTACACTTTAACTGCACATATATAATGCCATTATAATTCCTCTGTAGAATATTCAGTGAACCATTATAATGCATTCATAATGCTTTCATAGACCATTCATAAGCAGGATGGAAGTACATCTTAACATCCTAACATCCCATAGCAGCTTAATAATAGCAAGCATTATATTTGTATAATGTTTATTAAAGTGTATTAAAACTGTTAAGGTGTATTAGCATGTTAAGATATACATGTTGCTTACGAATGCTCTATGATTGCATTATTAAGGCATTATGAGGGTGCAGTTAATGTAAAGCGTTATCAATTGTACTATCATATAAATATTATCACATTAATCATAGCAGTTCTCCACTTTAAACATTGTAAAGCTGTATGTTTACGTTAGCTACTGTGCTCAGCCTGGCCTTCCTGAAACCTGAGCTAGGCTCACATCTAAGGGTCCTTAAGTACCGTGCATGCCGCTGCACTGCTAACGCCAACAGCCGCTCATCCGGGCCCCACAGTGCTATGCTATGCTAAGGCTAACAGCCGCTCATCCGGGCCCCACAGCGTGATGCTCTGCTAAGGCTAACAGCCACTCATCCGGGCTCCACAGTGCGATGCTCTGCTAAGGCTAACAGCCGCTCATCCGGGCCCCACAGCATGATGCTCTGCTAAGGCTAACAGCCGCTCACCCGGGCCCCACAGCGTGATGCACTGCTGCTCGTGGGTCTGGCAGACCCCATTGTAGCAGAAGCCGTCCAGGCCGTAGCAGGAGTGGCCGTCGTGCAGGTATACGTTGGCGGGGCAGTGCGGGCCGGTGCCCGTGCAGAACTCGGGCAGGTCACAGGCGTTGCTGGACTCCCTGCACTGTGTTCCTGCTGGCTTCAGCTGCCGTGGCAGGGAAAGACGGGTCAGGCACATTATATGTTATATATATATCTATATGTATATGAATACGTGTGCATGTGTGTGCATGCATTTGTGCACATATTCAGTTCGATTCAATTTATTTTTATATAGCGCCTCTCCCAACAGAATTGTACCAAAGTGCTTCACATGGATGTGTTGTGATACATTAAAAATCATTAGAGACAGTAATGCAGAATATATGCATATATACTGTGAATAAGTCTCAGGCAGTCAAAGAAATGTTTACAGCTTTGTAGTTAGTATATATTTCCTAAGAAAAATAATAATTTGAGATTAGACATGGAAATGAATGGCAACACAATAAAAAAAAAAAGTAACAAGAATTTTCTCTGTTCTCCACAAAGTTACTGAACTCTCCTCGCATGGCTTGAACACGCTCCTGTTCCTGAGGAACGCTCGGCCGTTTCGTGTATTTGTTAAATTTCACCAGGAGCTCACTTAATTAACTTGGTTAAATTATTTCACAAGGTTCTGATTAGCCAAACGTGGTATGCTGGTGGTTGAGTCAACAAATGCAAGGCTATATCTGTTAGACTGCAAATATGGGTGTGCCTTTAGCAGGGCTTTCGAATTGCCTAAACTCTGACCGACATAAAATTGAAGTTTTACAGCATCAAAGATAATTCAAATATAATAAGTCCACCATTATTATGATACATGGCTTTCTTTAGCATTTTGCAATGCTCTGGAATGCAATTTCCCTGCCATACAGTAATTTATGATTCTGGCAGTACTAGTGAGCGAGTATTAGTGATAAAATGTTACCTTGCAATCCTCACAGCACTGTCCATGTGCACAGACAGCGTCGCCCTTCAGCGTGCAGGTAGTAGCATTGCAACAGGGGTTCACGCACTCCTAAGACAGAAGCCACACATGAAGGTCACTGCTTTAGAGCGCTACAGCTGTAATGTTAACAAAGAAACCTGATTGGCCCACCATCCCGAACATGGCAGTTTACTGCAAGTATTCATCCAATCATAGCCTCACGTGACTGTCATCTTAATCGGGGTATACATACTAACTCTCAAGCCAACACAAACTCACTGCCTCCTTTTTTTGAAGATGCTTTGACCAGTGTTGGTCAAAGCTAGTGAGGCCAGACTTGCCATCTTTATATAGATTATGCCCAAAAAAAATGTCCAGGAATGCTTTTCTAACATGGGAAAAGGTTGGTAAAGGCCCTAGGATATCGCTGGTGACAGGCCTGGTACTATCATGGACGTGCTTGGCATGGACCCTGGAGACTCTCAAGGCTTCGTTCCATCCCATTAGGATCTGGAGTGTCACTGTACGCTGCACTCCCTCGAAGGGAGTATGGGCAAAGACTTCAATCTTACATGCTTATTTGAGTTGGACCCTGTTTCTCTAAGAGATCTTATCCTGCCTTTGTATAGGAAGGGAGTCACTTTCATTCTGGCTGAAGGTGACCACCTGTCCCACTCTTCCTCATTCGCTGGCATGCTCACTGGAGTAGCAGGGGGGCATCTGCCAGATAGCCAATCAGATCAGCAGATATCATCAGTACTGTACTACTAGCTATTTAAACATTCACTGCGGTTTTGACTGCTTTCAGTTATCTTTCAAAAAAGTATGTTTTCCCTGGAAAAGTTTTGGACAGAACTTTTTAAGGCCTCTAAGGGTTACAGTGCAATGTTGTATATTCAGGCCAAAGGTTTTCTGTGTTTAATTTGCAATTTCTGATTTGTGGTTTTCTTTTTTTCCCAGATAATTTCCATATAATAAGTAACATAACATTTTGAATGTCACTTCTTAAGAACTCATTATAACATGGAAATTATAACAATTTATTTATGCATTTTCAAAGCAAATGAAATAGTGCTGTACTTTTTTGACAAAACAAATCACTTTCAATTGCAGAATTTTGCACGTGAGTCAGACTTTTTTGAATTTGTAAAAGTTGTCCTGAGCAAAACAATACTGGACTATTGGACATCTTCTTTTTGCAATTATGGGCTTTTCTTGACTAGACATGATGTGTGGACAAATCATTACGTGATGTGTGTGTGTGTGTGTGTATAGATTTTACTTCACATCACCAGTAAGATGTACTGGATGTATATTTAAAAGCACAGACTCAGATACGTTCACTTTCTGCTGTATCGACACCCAAACGAACAACAAACAATGGAAAGGAAATTCCCAAATGTTGGAAAATGAAGAACAGCTTAAGTAGTGCAGCAGAGACCAATGCCTCCTTGGACACTTTACAGAAGAGTATAAAAAAAGAAGGAAAATATATAGGCACTGATCACAGTAACACAGACTGATTTATTTTTTGAAAAGCAAATGGAGCAATAAGGCATGTTGCTGTCTCTGTTGGCACAAACACATCCACTTGGGTCTCTTTTATTTTTTTTACTTTTGTTGCTTTTTTTTCCCTCATTTTAGTTTTTTTCTCTGTGCAAATTCTGGTCTCTGCCTTCTATTGGAAGGCCGCTGTAGGGCTGGTGTTGCTCTGGTACCTACAGTCCAGATGTGGGGCTGTGTTCCCTCTGCTGTTAGCTTCTGCGTGTTTTTGACAGCTGGACCCATGGATAACCTCGGCCCCAGTCATGTTAATTAAGAAAGAGTTTGTTTTAATTCGACGCGATTCTAGACGGCGGACACAATCCATGTGCGAACACGCTGTTATGGGAAGTGTCAGGATGGCATGCCTCGGGCAAGCCAGGGCATCTGGGGGGGGGGCAAATGTGGGGAGGCTGGCTGTCTCTACCTCCAGTTCGCCGCAGTCGCACTCCTCGCCCTCCTCCACATAGCCGTTGCCGCATTTCTGCCCCCCGTAGAGCACCTTGACCTCGGGCATGTTGAAGAGACACATGCCCATTCCCTTTTCCAGGCTGGCTGCCAGATCTTTCTTACTGCAGCTGCTGAACACTGTGGGAAACGGGTACCTGAGGGGTAGGGGGCAAAACAATTACGCAGTAAGGGCACTAGTTCCTCATAAAAAAAAAACTATCCTTATTAAACACTGAAACACCATTGTTGTGGCCAAAAACATCCTTTAACGCAAAATGTATATAAATGCATATAAATGCTACCACTTTCTCCAATCTTTTTTGTCTTAACAATTGCAAAATAACTGCTATGCATGTCATCATTGTTTACTAATGGTACTTAATTTATAAATTGTGTGTCAATGTTGCAGACGATTCTTGCATTTGTCCCGTCTGTCTGTGCAGTTCATGTACGCAGGACTGGAGAATGCTATTTCGCATCACCGTATGCGGTATACTGAATATGGTTGGTGTTTGATTTGACTTGAATATGGCTGGCGTTTCATTTGACTTGAAACTGGAAGATACCCATGGTCCGTGGTTTCTGGAAAATCGTTTGAGAGAGTGTAGATCTCCGGAGACAATGGGGATCCACTTGCTGATAGTGCGTCAGGATCGTCAAGCACTTGACTGACATAATTAAGCACGTGCTTTTGCGAATCTTTCTCTTCCTCTTGGTTTTCAGTGCAGAGAATGCCTTTTCCATTAGGTTCCTGTCAATGTAATTTGGAACAAGCTTCGCCTTGGAGACACTGCACTGGCCAGCCATCTCTGAATGCATCCCAAACGCTGTTTCAGTATCATTCCCCGAAGAGTGATATGAAAGCCTCTTAGATCTGACTAGAGAAGCTTGCTTTCTTTGTTTTGCTTTGTGAATGCATCTCTATTTAATTAATAACTATGAAGACCATACTGACTTGGGAATCCCCCTGCCTTGCATTTCTCCTATTTAAGTGGGATCAAATCATTTGTTTTGAGGACAATATGTACAACCTAAATGGAAACAGATATCTACGTCTGCATCTGGGTTCAGTTCAGCTTCATTCACAAGGCTTCTGCAGACCATCTGGAAATACAATAATCTTTATTTACATACAGTTTTCTGACGTGGCAAAGAACGCGTTTGGCCGGTCTACATACTCTCTGACTGAGCTGTTATTTGACTTCTGTGACGTCTATGAAATGCAAGATATTAGAAATGACAGGTCATGGCTAAGACTTTGAAATGATGTAGTTGAGGTATTACTGACAATGGAGATGTCTAAGAAAATGAATACTGCATCTAGTATTAAAAACAAACCAGGACAATTAACTTTGCAACCTTGATGCTATTATATCAGAGTTCCTGAACATAATCACTGGACCACGTCCTACTCTGAGCAAATACCTTCAGTTTGTTATTCGACTCTTACAAAGTCCAAAGAAAACTTTCAGCCTGGTTCCACAGCACTAAACGCTTCTGACATATTCATGAGGTGTTTTGATTGGCTGTCCTATGTTATTATTTGTTTTACGGATAGAATAAGGTGTTTTACGAGTGAGAGACAAGAGGCGTCTGAGCCGCCGGTGGAGATCGGGTTCGCCAGACATCGAGTGTGTAATGGAGTGAGCAGATCGTCCAGATCGTCCAGAGCCATGACGTGACGGCCACATCAGCAGAAAAGCACCAAAGCTTTACTTTGTACCGTTTTCTACCCTTTTTTCTGCTCCTGTGCCAGTTTCTAAGATGCTTTGTTGTCCCTTTGCAATAAAGAAAATATAAACTGCCTATACTTCAATTAAAAAGTGTTACAACATTCAGAAAAGAATACGATATGGTGCATGGTTCTTTAAAAAACAAAAAAAAAACATAATAAAGGACTCCAAAAAAACTATGGCATCATTTAATTTTGGATTTTCTCTCAAACCCCATTCCATTATAAATAGGCCAATTCAGCTTAAGTACATTGTTTAATCAATTGCTTCTAGACTTATTAGTATTGCTCTCTAGTGTTTTGCTAAAGCAGTATTTCTACTGTACTCAGGGACCCCAAGAAAGTCGACATTTGTGCTCCTTCCCTGCTCCCTGCCAGACAGTCCACATTTTTGCTCCCACCTAGAGCTGGAAGGGAGAAAAAATGTGGACTGTCTGCAGGTCGCTGAGGACCGGATTGGAAAACACTGCACTAAAGGTATAAGAGAGTGCTGCAGAGTCACCAGGCCTGTAGCATACGGCATGCATTACTGAGCAAAGAGGTGCTGCTTAGCAACGGGGACCGAGGACACTGTAACCCTCTGTTCCATCTCCAATTTTCTCTGAGCACCTTGTTACAACAAACAATTATGGAAGTTATGTGTAAACAAGGAATCTGCCCCCTTGTTGACCAGTTCCCTCGCTGTGTCCCTGCTACCATTTATTTGCACACATTAACATCTACTTTTTTCCTCAAGACAATGTATTACGAGATCTGGTATCTTATTCAATTAATATGCACTGCATGAACAGAAAAAAAAATGCAAGTCGCTTATGCTTTTTTTCCACTTTTATGGAAAACATACGAGACACATACTCCTGCAGTGCTACAAGGGAAATATATATAAACTATTTTAATATGTTGACAAATGTTGACATGCATATGAAATTTCCATTAAAGATGTAATTCAACCATTTTCAATAAGTGCTTATCCAATTTGGGATCACAGGTGAGCCTGGAACCT
The DNA here is from genome assembly GCA_019775955.2 of Pollimyrus isidori. Taxonomy (NCBI): domain Eukaryota; kingdom Metazoa; phylum Chordata; class Actinopteri; order Osteoglossiformes; family Mormyridae; genus Pollimyrus; species Pollimyrus isidori. The sequence continues at coordinate 9,337,129 of JABFDZ020000066.1, read as the reverse complement.
ATCTGGGGTAGTACTGGGCATGAGGCATACTGAACATACCATGGGACACCAATCCACACAAGCGACGTGCTTTTGGAGGACCCGAAGAAGGCTGGGAAATACACAAGACACAAAATCTACACGGAGCCAGCGATTCACATGCACAACACTGGAAGCACTTCTATCACCGAGAAAATATTCACACAAGCAAAACGCAATGCAACCAGTTTCTGAATTTATAGTACAAAACCAAGCTGGAAAATGCAGCAGCCAGTGGAAAATGTTATTCCTCCTAATAGCTGTGCTCCTTGACATGTCTGACTGCCCATCTCCAGCCCCAGCTTGTCCACACACCAACTAGAGAGCACATGGTAGGTCACACCGTCATCCAGCTTACAATGGGTGAGCTGGGAAGAAGTCTGAGGAAGACTGGAGATAATAAGACCCAGAGTCTCTACCACCAGAGATGGCATAGTGTCCTTGCTCAACATGAACTCGCCACGGTGTGGACTGCCATGCCGATCGGTCACCTTTATTCATCTCCTCTTCATGTTCTAAGGGCCAGCAGATATGGTAACTCCCACAAAGGAGAACATCACTAGCATACACTCCACTGGTAGGAACAGAGAGAGGCTCCTTAGGTTAAAACAGCTGGCATTGTTTAGGACTTTCTCAACAGGAAAGCATATATGAGCAGCGCAAATCATCTCTCCAGCTGTCACACCTCTGCACAGGGGTTTGTCTCCTTCCATGTGGAATCTGGACTCCGGCCAGGCGTCTTGTCCTGTTACAATCAAAGTCCGTCTGTCTATCCATCCATCCATCCATCATTAAGAAAGAATGACTTGTGCTTCGTAATATGACATTGATGCCGAAAGAAAGATAGAAAGAAAGAAAGAAAGAAAGAAAGAGAAAGAAAGAAAGAAAGTAAGAAAGAAAGAAAGAAAGAAAGAAAGAAAGAAAGAAAGAAAGAAAAAGAGAAAGATAACCAAGTCCACGATCATATGGCGTCAGCTTTGGATTTACTAGACCGGGGCTGTTTAAATATGAGATATATTAGGTAAATATCAGTCATTGTTTTCTTTTAATGATTCACTTAGCATCATACCAAGCTGAGTAACATGATGCTGAGGCCACAAATCCAATGTTTGTCCAATACATTTCACGCACAAAGTGGTACATATTTCTTGCATTTCGTTTTTTTCTTTTTTGGCAGTTACTCTTGTCATAGGCTATAATTCTTTCATAACACATGTATATGTTATGAAAGAATGATAAGCTTTTTTACAATCGCAATAAAACAACAAGTGGTCTGGGCGCGTCTGGCAATATTTCAAAACATTCACGGCTTGGACATCATCATTTTTAATTTATTACCAAGCCTTTCTGCATCCATGTAATAAAGATGGAAGACAAAGCCCTTCACCTTAATGTGAATCTACAGCAGGATTGCAAGGGGGTGGAAGCCTTCAACTGCATTTAGCTTCATTAACTTCAAAAAGACTCAAGTGAGCTCAGTTGCTACAGTACATACATGCTAACTCAAACACTGGCAATAGGTCTGCTCTGAATTGATTCTCTCTGAAGGAAATACAGCAGCCTTTTCTTACTTGGGGGTGGACACTTTAGCCATCTGCACCCTTCACTCAGAACCCACCCCCCACCCACGAAGGAAGTGCCTGGTCTTTATGCAGATATGCAGCTGGTTCCCTGGCATTTGCCCAGTTGGCCTGTTTATCACAACTTAACAATGAAGGGCTGCCTGTCACTAATGCCCCCCCAACACCTCCAGTCACTTCGACGGCTCTCTCATGCCTCTCTGTGGAATCTTATCTTTATGCACCACTCAAAATTCATAGCAATCTCAAGTCCATCAGCAGTTTGGACAGAAATAAACCCACACGAACCGCCTAGCAGGTAGAGAAATATTATTTTTTGCTTCTTTTGGACAGTTATACAGTTTGATGTGGTACTAGAAGGTAGCTGAGATGATCTATACGGAAAGGTGAGAAATCCAACCGTTTTCTTTGGTATTTATGTCACCATACCTACTACCATTTGAACAAAACAGGAATCCGGTCTTGACAAGAAATTCCAACTAACAACCCCAGTGTTTATAGTTGGCCTGCGACCGCAGGGTCTGAAGACACAACGGGAATGTTAATTTCGCTCTCTGAGTTGCTTCATACTATATTTACTGCATGTAAACTAGGAAGTCAAATGAATTCCCAGAAGTGAAGGCAGGTTCTTTTGTTTGTCCCATTACCTCCACTTCAGAAAAATCTTAGTCTTTCACAGAGCTTTTCCTAAAATCAGTGTTGCCAGACACAATAACTGAAGAAAATGGAAATAGCCCAGGTGCGTGTGTGTATGTGTGTGTGTGTGCGTGCGTGTGTGCATGTGTGTGTGTGTATCTACAGTGTCCATTTGCAAGCCCTGCACAACTCTCTTCAGCTCCTTTGACAGCTCCTGAAACACTCCATTCTATTCAGAAGATTAGACAATTCAAACCATCTGCAAACTATTAAAAATGAATCACTAGACATTTACTGTCAGCAACTTTAGTTTAGCAGAGTTTTTCTTTGCATAATTGCTATTGTACCATAAAGTACGCTACAGACAGTGTTTTTACATTATTTTATTTTACAGAAGCTTTTATCCAAAGCAATATGTAATTGAGACAACAGGGTTACACAGTCCCCTGGAACAAATGGCGTTTAGGGCCTTACTCAAGGGACCGATGGTGAAAACTCTGTACCGGCCATGGGATTTGCGCCAACAACCTTCCGATGACTGGGAAACAATAGACTCCAGATAAGTTAAACTGTCCTGGCTGAGAATCAAACCCAGACAAACTACTTGCAAAACAGCTAGGCTAGCTAAGCTAGCCACTACACCACCAGGGAGAATAGCATTGCATAT
>JABFDZ020000066.1:9290707-9303415 GCA_019775955.2 Pollimyrus isidori | reverse complement strand
GGACTGAAACAGCGCGTTTATATATATGATAATAAAGATCCCAGTGGATGTTCTTCTACCAATTAATGCTATTGTTCACTTTGACAGCACCGGGTACTATTTCACAGTGTCACTTCACCATGTTCTTTGCTCATGATTGTGGGTGCAGCAGTGTGGTTATTAAAAATGTATTGAAGATAGAGGCATGGGAACAGAACAAAAAGCTAACCCCCCCCCTTGAGGGAATATGTCGTTTTTGGCTAGCATGGGAAAAGCGAGTGTAAATGCATTGACACACAGATATTTACCATAGACTGGAGATGGCTGAGGGGTCTGAGCTCTCCGTCCTGCAGCAGGAGAGGCACCGTAGTCGCTAAGTTTTCCAGTTGCCTGGATGCGCGTCGCTGCCTCGCACCGTCGAGTCGATCCCCTGTCGAGCAGAGCAGTAAAGGATGTTTGGACTGAAAGGGGACTTAGACTTACGTGTGACCGTGCAGACTGTGAAATTAGACTGACCATTTTTATTCTACTCGCTGGGATCGGCAGCGACAGGATTTCACCAGCCGTTCGGCCCCGAAAGACTCGCTCTGTGGGTTAACGGCCACTACTCTTCTCTCAGTCAAAGAAATACAGAAATTCAGATGTCAAACGTGGTCAAACTGTACGCCTGCTAAACATACAGGCTCGCAAATTTGTGCTCGTCGTTTATTGATGATTAGGCAGCCTGACACATGTTTAATCCTTCCAGCCATACCAACTGCTGTTCAGACCAGGTAACCCATCTGAGGCGAAGCAGGATTTGGACCCGACCCGACCCGACCATCAGAATAGGAGTGCTACCCTGATGATCTGTCTAAAACGGCCAACTGTGGCCCTTTCAGGTGTGGCCTCCTAATCATCCCCTATATCCGACTGGTGAATCCTCTCCTGCCCCTTCACCACCTGAGCTACTGTGTGCTGAGAGCAGAATGGCTGCCGTCGCATCATGCAGGTGGGGCAACACAGTGCTGGTGGTGGAAGTGTCTTCCCAAGGTTTTTGTAAAGTGGTTTGGGCGCCTTGAAAAGTGCTATATAAATGCAACATTTATGCAACTCTTGCGAGTTTCCAAGGTCTAGCAGGCTTTCTGTCTAATCTATTCACCTTCCATGGCTCTAGTAGAAGGTAACACAGACTGGAACTTATCCCTGGAAGTTCCTAGGCAAAGGATATCCTGCAAAGGACACCAATCCACTGCATGGCACCCCCTCACATACTGATCTAGAGACACCAACTTCTCTAGCCGCGTGATTTTGGAATGCAGGAAGAGAGCAGAGCTTGAGCTGGAGGCCCAAGTAAACGAGGGTGAAAATGCAAACTCCACATAGTACTTAGGGGCAGGATTCAAATCCCCATTACAGCCAGTGTGAAGCTACACGGCTTCCATATGAGCCACAATGGCAGCCTTTCACAAAACTGCATGTATTACTAAAGTAATTCAGTCTCAGTTGCTAACTCGGGGCTAAAAACGCAGGACTTAAACCATCAATGCCTTCGCAAGTCAAAATTCCAGGCCCGGTACCACGAATCCGTGTCCCTACCCTTGGCTTCTCTCTATCTCAGTGCCATGCTTTAGATGTATGTCTTACCACACTGCCAAGACCACAGAAAGCAGGGAGCAACTGCAGAGATGGCTCCAGACACTTCGTTTCATTTTATATGTGTGCACAAGCCACTGGGAACACTGCAGATGGACGCGGACCTTCTGCTGAGGGCTCCTGCCAGGTTCCCTTGACCTACTTCCTTCCATATCTTCCCCTCAAACCACAAGACAGGTCCGCTTAAAAACTGGCTATGCAGCTTGTGCTCTCTAACAACATTCAGCAATAAAAGCCTCCTCAAGATTCTGTTTTGGGTGACAGTTCTGCAGCCAAATTTAACACAGACTAAATGGAAAACAGTCCACAAACCATCGAGTTTGTCACCGGCACCCCAGAGTCTAATTTTCTCACAGTGAGGCATTCTTAACTTTTTTTTTTTTTTTTTGAGTATTTATCTTTCCGAGCTGGAAAGCAGGATTTCAGCTGACTTGGTATTTTCCGCCTCTCATATGTCCATGTGTCTGCCGAGTGAAAAGGCAATAAAAAAAGAACAAAGAATGAGATTTTACTCTTTAACAGCATTTACGAGAATGTCATATCCTCCGAACTGCATATATGCGTTATTTGAAAGTCAAAGAACAGGCTTGTTCTCTCACCTCTCACAGTGCATTATACCTATAAAGGCAGTGTCTGAACATTCTTATCATTCTTGATGTATAAACATGGCTTAGATTATTTTTCGAAGAATAATCACCTTCCAGCATATTCCAGGCACCTGCCCTATCCTGTGTCTCTCCAGATCCAGTTTGCTCAGGTCCCCTCAGCTTTCATTCCATGTGGTGCAAAGCCTCCACAGAGTCATCACTGAGTCTGCGTGGCCGAGAGCTGATCCAGGGTCAGTAATTCCAGGGCATGACAGGACCCAAATGCCAAAAAAGAACTGTGTGGGAGAGCAGAACTAGCATCTGCTATCAAATTGGATACATCTCTTTTCACAGAAAGAAAACTCAGTTATCGGGTGTACAGACCTATTACTCATTAACTGAACTGACCCACAAAACCATGTTTGACCATATTAAGAAGAACATGTCAGATTGTATGATTTGGTGTGAACATTGTTCTTTATGTCCTCATCTGTGCCACAGATTACTTGTCTACATTTTTCTATGTGGTGTGATTTCAATCTGCTTTGAAGATCAGGCAGATGACAACACATTTGTCATCCCAACATCCAAAAGCTTAAGGCATGACATCATGCATAACAACTAGTACTTTTCAGTGATTAATGTTGCCACTATGGTAAAAGTGGACCTCAGATCTCTTCACCATGAGTCAACAGTAGTTTGCTAACTTTGGTACTATGTGGTAGAAAAAAGAAAAGGCTAATTGTATAGTTGCTGTTTAAGTAGAAGACCACAGACTGTAACTTGAGTATAATAAAATGTATCATGGATTAAAGTTTTTAATAAAGATTTCAACAAGGCTGATTCATTCCCTCACTGGCACAGCAGCTCTACTTGACTGATTTATTACATTCGCACAAAGAAAAATGCACATTTTCTAAATTTAAAACACAGAAAGAACTTATATAACAACTTTTCCCTTGTTGCTAGTTCAGAATTTTTTTCTTCCATGGGAAATCAGACAGTTTTGTCGTCATTTGGGGAATTTTGAATATGCACCCAAAAGCCACAGGCTCCATCCTATATCTCATAACGCAAAGGAAACGCCGCTCTACAAGTGTGGCGAATGACATTCCAACCACCTCAGAGTTTAGTGGCAACAACCAGAAATTCTGTTCTGGCAGGACTTGTACATTACGGCTGCAAAATTAATGTTAGTTCCCTTGGCTTTCGCCAAAAGAACAATACTCGCAAATGGAAAGCTAAATATCAACTCAGTACATCACTATGGTTGTATTTTAATTACAGAATATGCATTGCTTGAAAAAATAGCAGCCTCCTCAAAACATAAACTGGAATATGTTCTGCAATCCTGGTTACTCATCTCTTATCTGGGTACTCATCTCTTATCTGGGTACTCATCTCTTATCTGGGTACTCATCTCTTATCTGGGTACTCATCTCCTTTCTAAATCACCCTGTGAGATAATGCCATTTTGTTTAGTCCACACTTTTATTATTACTAACATTAATCATATTAATTCTCCATTTAGGTGTACAATTACTGACACAATGTGACAACCCCAGGCCCCCCCCCTGTAAGTATGATTTAATTTTCAATTAGTCACTGATCATTACTGGCTACCTAGCCTCTGTGTGAAAATGTGCGCATGTGTGTTCATTGATCTCTCTGCTTACTATCCACATTTGGCAGATTGGCTCCTCAGCAGCACTGAACAGGAATAACTGAAGGAGTTGTAGAAGGTCTTCCCTCCTCTATCCCTCACATCTGCATACGCTGGTTTTAGGTCCAGCTTAGTTAAGCTTGACTACAGCTTAGTTCATACTTTAGGACTTTGGTGAAACTTAATTTCTCATGAAATTATACTGATAAAAAATGTCTCATTCATATTTTTGAAAGTTTATGGGATATTAATGGAATATATATTTTATCACTCTTTTCATGTCCAATGTCAACAATCATATAATCGCTCAGTCTTGATTATTTAATAATGAATCAGTCTTAAGGGACAATGAGAAAAACATTAGAAACAATCTTTCTGTTCATTGTTACGTTTGTGTCATGTTTGTTTAAAATATTGTAATTTATTGTATTTTAAATTCAGATAATTGAAACATGGCTTCTTTGGGCATAATAAATGCATATTCAGCTGGCCCAAAAATTTGAATTTGCCAAGGTTGGAAATGCTTCACTAACAAAAGTTCAAACCAGGATAACAATTTTTGCTTCGACTGTCAGTAAGTGAGAGGCAGCAGGAAGCGTGACGGGGATGAGTGCATGGAAGAATAAAGGACGGGAAAAAGCTGCCTTCCCTGACCTGTCTCCTGTCCAGCGAGGAGAACCAGCTCTGAAATCTGTGTGAGAAAATGGGCCTTAATGTGGATGCACATGATACACTTTATATAACCACATTCCTTTACGGATCCATCTTTCTATATTATGCAGCAGCGAGAGGAAATGGCCATGTCAGGTAGTCAGTCCATCTCAGGATGCACACAGACGCACAAACGTAACCATAACTCGAAGTGCAATGTGCGACTCATTATGTATTTATGTATGCTGTATATCTGAAATTTATTGTCTCAAAAAAAAATGCAGTTCTTAAAGTGCAGAAAATGTTGCCTAACATTAATAACTGCACCTAAATTAAATTAAATAAAAAAGCAAAAAAAAACATAAACAAAAGGATAACATTTTATTTTATTGCATGTAAGTAATGCTGTCAACATAAGATTTTCTCATCTAATACAATAGCAACATAAAAAGTAACATGGCAAAAAAAAAATAATAATAATGTGGATGCACAGATGCATTGTGGGAGTTGAGATGGATGAGGCGACGTCGTCACAGAACGATTCAAAACAGCCATGGGAGGGGGCTCAATCAGCCCCACGGACCATGTGCTTGAGGTGCAGCCCAGGAAGCGGCCAATTTACCTTAATGTTTATTGCCATCACTTCTGTAGGCAGAGGCACCCTCTGGAAGGTGTAGGCATTTTCCTAGCCCACCAAAGAACTGAATTGTCCAGTTCACACACTCATCTATTTTTTAAAATTGCAGCCTTAGTTTAAAAGGAAGCTCCAGTAAGCAACAACAATTTCACAACGACCCACCCCAAAGCACTTTTTTTTTTAATCGCAAACGCTTCCGTAACATCAATAAAAATTCTGTTTTGCAGAATCTCCTTCCTATTGCTTTGCTTGTCTTTACGGCTGTAAATCGCCAAACACAAAACCTTATTTCAGATCAAAAAGCAATGACACCGCCCTGCTGGAGAGGGCAGCGCCGAGCTAGACAGCTGTCAAAGCCTTTAAACTGATTAATAAGGACGCTGCGGTCAGCCTTGAGAAACAACACATGGCTGGAGCACTTGTGGACACCCATTAGCACAGGGGACTGGGTATACAGATTGAGTTTAATGGTTTCAGCAGTGTTTCCTGGAAATGGCAATTGGTAATAGGTAATTTTGTGCCCTCCCATCAAGGGACATATCCGTACCAATATTGCAGGGGTACTGTGTGTGTTTAGGGGGGTGAGGAGGTCTGGGGTCGATTTGGTCCAAAACTAAAGCCCTGCTTCCCACTGGGAAATTAATTGGTCACAGCTCTGTTACACAAAATCCGATTTCCTCCAGGACATTAAAACAGTGTCTTTAAGTCTGTTTTTCCCAGTGGTCTCCTTAGTCTCCTGTTTTGATTATATTGGGGCCTATTTAGGTCCAACAAGAGGGAGCAGTGGCAGCAGCAGTGGCAGCAGTGGCAGCAGCGGCGCGTGCAGCTAAGGTTCACCGGAAGGATCATGCTCAGTACGCAGCAAGACATGAAATGTTGTACGATGCAACAGCTGGAGGCGTTAAAATCCACCCATGAAAACTGGCGGCCCATCACCGTGCCTTGCCATTGGCTGACATCAGCAGCAGGCGGCTGTCAATCCTGGGCCCCCTCCATTCCAAACATGTCGGCAGGTATAGAGTGGCAAAGCAAGCAAGTAGACATCCTGAACGAATCAGATAGCAGCAATAGCCTCTGCATGGGAGCACCACTGCGCCACTGACTCTCGCGGCCTTCCTGGGGTCTTACACGCCCAGCTCACCATCCACCGGCACAGCTGTGGAAACAGCAGCCACTTTTCACCTTGTTCTTAGCAATATGTTACACTTGTTCTAAGCTTTTATCCACTCAGTACACCCACCGTTTTCATTCACCTGTACCCGACTGGCTAACTGGCTGGCTTTGAAATGAAAACACACCGACAAACACACTGGTGTAGTGCTTTTCAATATATCGTGACAGCTATTAGTCTTGAGCCGCAAATATAAAAATCCAGCTCAAAACTCGCAAAGTCTTACAGCCCTAGTTAATAAAAATATCTTTTTCTCTAAGTTCAGAAAGTCTGGAAAAAAACAGAAGACTGTAATTTGCTCTCTTGCACTTACAGAATGGCGCCCTCTATTGGAGAATAACGTTCACTTGTTAATCATTCCAAAAAGACATTGTTGTTTGATACTTCTGTCACATTACGATGCCTTACAGTGATGCCCCACCCCCAGATCATGCTAATACATAAGGCCCCTTTTCTTATTTCATGCCCCAGTGGAGAACATTTGGCTGTTGGGACTTCCTTCAGCATGAGATTCGAAGCCGCCTGCATGCTGCCAAAACAGAGTGACGTAAAGGCCTTTTGATCTGGACCTAATAAGGGATTTCATTCGCAGGGCCATATGACCCCTCCCTGGCTGCGGAGACCATGTGCTTGGAAATCAGGCTGAAAACTGTAGTCACATGTCATCAGTCAAAAAGGGAAATTTATCTCCTACGCTTGTGTAAAATTATATTACGACTTCAGAACAATTTTAGTGTAATGACAGCTATAATCCACTACCCAGACAGCACGCATATGTTGAAATGGCACTGATTTCATATCAGACAAAAAAGTTGAAAGAACACTGATCTTCAGTCTTTCACTTTATATCAACATCGAATCGAGGTTTTACCACCATCAATTTTTCAATGTTGAAAATGTGACCAAAAATCAATTCAGTCTCAATGTTGTTAATTTAACACTGACCGTAATCCAATGCATTTAACTATAATTCAACGTTGAAACAATAACATGGTGTTATCTGTGTATCAAGTTTTCTGGATTTCAAATGAGACACATTTTGTGCCACTAATAGACCTGGTATTTATGATTATTACATTAATCAGAGAATTCATACATTAATTCATTCATTTTCTATACTACAGGGGTCTAGAACCTGTCCTGGAAACAACAGCTGTAAGGTGGTTCAAATTTAATTTAATTTATTTATAAATTTTAGGAAATACTTAAGTTTACTGTCTGTAAATAACATGAAATATTAATATACATACGCCTGCCATAATTTTGTCAGTTATTAATAATGTAACTATAACAAACTGATTTAGAACTAATCGGCAATTTTTGATGGCACAAACACACAAATGTATGAGATGGTAATAAACTCGTCATAATTCCATCTATAAATTTCAGATGCCGAATAGACAGCATTTCAAGAGGTATGATAAGTAGAATAGATTGAAGACGTCTCATCAAATTTACACAAATAACATACAGTAAATTTTAAAATACTCAAAGTATCAAAAGATTGGAATGTATTTTGCAAACAGTGATATGGGATTGTTTTCCAAAGTGATTATTCTCTGTTACATTTCACATAAAGGAAAAGTGCAATTATCTACTAGTCGCCTACTCAAACTTTTCTGAATTATGCTATGCTCTGATACATAATGCAAAATATGCCTGTCTAGATCTCTGCTTATATATTATTACAGCCAGGTGACATGAAAATGAAAACTGACAAACGCCCTGAGTAACTCACTGACCAACAGTGTTAATGATGGCGACTGTGCTCATCTAACGTCCCCAAAAACCACCTTTAACCAGCACTATGACATAAAGGGGAAGTTGGACACCATTAACCTTCGTTGTCAAAGATTTTCCCCTGGGGGGCAGACAGCCACATCATTCTGATAGTTATCAAAGTTAATAACTTGGACCAAAGCAAATAATTTGCTCATCCTATAAACAACTTTGTGGCACGATATCAGGAAATCATTTGCAAAAATATTAACAGCTGCTATGGGTCTTAGTGAGAGCCCTTCTGGAACAGCATCCATTATATATTTCCAACACTACAGATAATCTAAGTGACTGACTCAAGTGCATTACTTCGTAGGCAATACACTTTTCCAGCTTTAAATCTGCTTCAAGGAAACCTTGGAATAATCGAGATAATGCTGCCCTTGACGGATGTAATTAGCTTTCGGTGTATGAAGTGAATCTCCTCTCGTTTGGCAGAATCCTACAAGGGATACAGTACAAGTCCACTGCACAGTGGCTCAGCTTATAGGGATCCAGGACACAAACATTCTCAGCCTAAATGAAACAGTGTATTAAGTTGTCCTGTTAGCTATGACTGCTACAACGGTATATCCCGTCTGTTTCACACCCCACCTCACACTCTAAATCTGTTAATAATAACCTTATTCCATTATTTTTAATGCCGTTTCCATTGTTTTTCAACTTCATTGCCTGACATAGCTAAATGTTATATGTTTCTTCACCGGAAGCCCCAGTGATTTTGAAATGTCCGTTCAGCGCAGATGGAGCAGCGCCAATTGAAAAGGATCCTATCTGTGGGCCTGCTCCCCAGCCCAGGCATCTATAGTTTAAGTTATTATTCAGATCCACTAAATTTTCCTTAGTTCACCAGAATATCAAACAAAGTTGGCTAGAACTGGCTCCTTGTTTCTAACCCACTAAGACAGGGGTGGACAGTCTTATCCTCAAAGGGCCGGTGCAGGTTTTTGGGATGACCTGTAGGTCAGCTGTTCAAACCCAGGTGTGAGGACTCTTCAGCCAATCATTCCTGCTTAGTAATCTAATTAGGGAGTTGCAGTGAAAACCCACATACACAATGGCCCTCTGCGGATAGGACTGGCCACCCCTGCACCAAGACCATCCTTTTACAAATGATTGCATCAATATATGTGATAAATAAAAATTAAAAATATTTACAGGCATCCTGTCCAGGGTGTCTCTTACCGCACCACTCAATGTTCAGACATCCTACTCCTCTTATTTTTTCATACTCGCCAAAGCAAATCAAGTTCTGAGTCACTGATATTTAAAATAAATGAAGGTCCCACATCATAGTCCCCAGCTGTTACTGCCCAATAAATAAGAAGATCTAAGACCTCTGGAGATGATACAGCAATAAAGCAGATGCAATAGCCTCAAGGCAGCGCAAAACAGGGCAGAGGCAACACCCTAAATGGGATACCAGCCCGTCACAAGCTATAGACACACACTCGCATACATTACATTTGATGAGCTGCTGGGAGATGGATGGATGAATGGATGAATGGATAAGTGACATTTATGGCCTGAAACAATGCAACTCTGAAATTCCGAGTGCTCTCTTTTCAGTTTGGCATCCTTGGTTCCAAACACCACAAAAATCCGATATGAAACACACTCCGTCACACTTCTACCACCCTCAGACCTGCACATATTCAGAGCTGTACTGCTGTTTTCAATCGTTGCAGATTAGATCTTCATTAGGTTTCTCCTGGTCATGTTCATAGGTCTGACTCTCATCTCCACAAAGTAAACTCTGTGTGCTTTAAATACCTGATCACTTATATCAATATAAATCAAACTGATAATAAAATCATAAAGTGTCTGAAAAGAAAACACAGTACATGTAATACTTTATGGGACATCGATTAAGCTTTACAACTTCCTCATGATGGATTTTATAAAGTCAAGCACCAAAGTTTGCAGAACACCAACATGGACCCCAAGCAGGAAACCTTCAGATCAATATTCTCATATGTCTGGGGCACCATTAGATTAAAGAGGCTTAATTTTAAGGCAATTTATTTTGTAATCATCAGATAATAAAACGCTTAACTTTATGACTATTTGTAAAAGTTTTAGCTAAGCTTCATTAGTTTATAATAATATTGAAAAATGATACATATTAAATTAATCCTGATTTGATGTTTTGTAAATACTGTAGACTAAAAACCTGAGAAAACATAAAAATATAGATTTTTCTTATTAGTCAACTCATGGAAGTCAGTTAAAATCATTTATACTTTTCTTGCATTACATTTTTTCACTGTACCACAGTCATATTCACATACTTAAGGGCCTAATCTTGGTATTAAATCTGAGTGAATGTCTGAATAGGTGTCATTTTTAGTATTTTCTCAGCTTTGCTTTCACCTTTTCCATCACACAGCCATCAGATCTGCTTACGTCTGAAAAGCCCTCTGGACTCTAAGATCTTCAAACATGATTTTAGTGATTAAAGTCTTTCATACAAAATAGTGCAGTCATGCTTCACTGAAAACACAGGTAGCACCTTACTCATATAATGATAAAAAAGTAATATCATAGCATTTTTTTAAATTTCATATTCAGTTTTAATTATTGCAAATTAGGACTTCACATGACACATACCACGTATTGATACTGTTTAAATAACTATAATGCAACTGTGGTAGCCTAATAATTAATAACTGTTAATAAGCAAACCTCCATTAAAGTAGTTAAAACTGTCGTTGGCTTTGATTCAATGACAGCAATGAAGATGGTGATTCCACCAGCTGGACCTTTCACATAATTCGAGCTAAGTAACGAACAAATACATTTCTGGAACTGTGAATTTATGGCCATCATAAAATAAAAGCGGGAAAACGTTAATAATTTAAAACATCGAAATCAGTCACTATGTTTCCATTATGCTTCCACAGCCATGATACAACATGCATAAAGCACTACCGTAAAATAAGCACTGAAAGACGTTGGCCGATTGACTTGTATTCAGTAAATGTACAGCTAAACAGGCATATAGCGCAGGGACTGAACACGCGTGGCTCGACAATTATGAGCCCAAGTCATATTGGCATAATGTCGTGTGACAGATGACAGCGTCACAACTTCATAATACATGTTATTAATTATTATTATTATTATTATTATTATCGGTCGTTCGTCGTAACTAGCCTTACCTTCAGGTGGATTGGCTAATGTTATGCCAATTAGTAGTAAAACAATGTGCAGCGACACGAAAAATGCAAAGTTTTCAGTCCAGCGCCAGTTTGACATGCTGCCTGCCTCGGGAGGAACTGGCTCTCAGATTGTATCACAGCAATTTGACCATAATATACAGAGAAGTCACTGATGGGCAGGACGCAAGTGACTTCCTGCAATACGATCAAGTTCAAAAAAGAGCGAGGAAAGAAAAGAGGAAAAAAAGTAAATCTTGGCCAGATTATACTTGACACTGATAACTTTTCAGCCAAAGATGCAGAAAATACAAAATGCTTTTTAAGGAAATGTAAATACTTTGGACGATAAATGACAACGAAAGGGAAGCACAACAAGTACAGAAAATGTAAAGGACTAATGCAGTAGAAATTTTGCTGGCAAATCTGACACTGCTCACGATCCCTTAACAATGAAAGTGCCTTGTTCGCCAGCAGAGCCACCATGTGCTTTGCCGAAGTATTCCGCAAGGTCCTAAAGGCAGGATCCACTACATATATAGTTTATATTCGAAATACCTGTTGCATAAAATGTATACGTTTTAATGATGTGGTTTGTATTACATAATTGCAAATCCTTAAATAACAAAAATCCAATTAGTTTTATAAACAAAGACTGTAAATGTATTAGGCTACTGCTGAACCTAACCGGTATTTAAACTACGTTTCACAAGACATAGTTCTTAATTAAACATTTTCAATAAAGCATTTCTTTATTCTTATTCAAATAAGATCAGTAAAGCAACAATTCAAAGCATTATTTTCTAATGAACAGCATTTAGTAGCATGATAAATTTTCAGAACAAGCAATTCTTGCTGAGATTCACAGCGTCCTGCTAGCAGGCGGCACCCAGCGGATGTCGGAAAGCCCGCTTCTCCGCCCTTGATGCTCGTCTGCACAACACATGTCCCCCAGCAGTGTGGGGGCTGCCGGGTAGACATAAACTCTTCTTTTGTACAAGGAGATCGCGCAGACAGTGCCCCTTGTGTGGCGAGACGACGGCGGCAGACAGAAAATCCTGACAGAATTTGGGAGCAATATAAGTGAATTCTGCACACCGGCATTCATTCATTCTGATAAGCAATTTATTTGTTTGATTGGACTAGTATAATAAGTAATGTAAAACGCAGAATCACTCATTAAAACACACTTGGTGGAGAAGTTTACAAAGTATGTTTTAATGAGTGATTCTGCGTTTTACATTACTGTAGGTGAGTGTGTGTGTGTGTGTGTGTGTGTGTGTATACATATACTGTATATATATACAGTATATACACTCACCTAAAGGATTATTAGGAACACTATACTAATACGGTGTTTGGCCCCCTTTCGCCTTCAGAACTGCCTTAATTCTACGTGGCATTCATTCAACAAGGTGCTGAAAGCATTCTTTAGAAATGTTGGCCCA
>JABFDZ020000066.1:9242385-9255578 GCA_019775955.2 Pollimyrus isidori | reverse complement strand
GAGATGCTTCCTCTTTCCATGCTTGAATGCTCTCCTTATGCTTATGCTGTCAGTAATGTTCATCAGTGCATGTAATAATAGCCTTGTATAAAGATCTAACAAGCATAAAGAATGGGATGTATAAGTGATGAACCAACAAAGAATACAAATGACTCAAAAATCTCCTGCTTCCTGGGTTATAAAAAGGCTGCATATATGCTTTGATCTCCAAGTTTCCTTTCATTTGCCAGATTGCAGTTGCTCTGTAGTCCAGGGTTAACAATCTACAGTAACTTCCAGTTGTGCAGTGCTCTGTCACGTTGACTTTTATTTTATCTATCTATCTACTTATCTATCTATCTATTGGTTAAAAAAATATCAGATTTTATGATATTTATGTTATGTCTGCTGGCGAAATCCGTTGAATGAAATCAGCCTGCATTCGATGCCCCTTACTAAGCTTGACAAGGAGAAAGTGAGAATTCATCATGTGCTACTGTATCAGTTTGATCTCATCCCATGGAGTTGAGGAAACCTTTGCTGTAAACCTTTGCGTAAATCCATATTCCAGACTAATATTATGAATGGTGCTGAAAAGAGAAGGTAATTAGAGCTGAAATGACAGTTGAACACTCATTCCCAGAGCTCCCATCTAATGTGTAAATCTTACATTAGAATATTCATCCTGCCTGTTCATTGCTGAGGATTTATATCAATTTTCTACAGCCAGATGCTAAATAAGAACATAATGATGCTCTGGCTAGAAGGGTTTTACTAAATATTTATGAGTTTTGGGTGAAAAAATCATGGAAATAAATTTCAAAGTTCACGGTTTTCTTTTTTTTAGTCATCTGAGCATACAGTGTCAATTTATTAATTATTTATATAATAACTATAAAGAATTCATCAATGAATGCCTAATACAGCCCAAACTTGGAATATGTTGAAAAGGTAAGCTCCCCATCATGGTTTAAGGCTATACTGAGCCTTTCATAGTGCAGAGAAAGAAAATAAGGTATCTGAACTAGCCAATGAAAAAGCGCCCCTTATTGATCTGTTGAGTGTCACAAGATGTCAGTCTAAAGCAGGAGCAATGCTCTTACTGCTGCTCACACTAGGTTCTCTGTACTGTATGGTATGAACTTTACTACAAGAGGATAACTCTGCTAGATGCCTTGGAACAGTAACGTACAGGTGTGGCAGATGCTGCAGACCTAAAGCGGCAGAAATTAAAACCAAATAAATCGGGAAACCAGTGTCGAACAAAATCTTCCTCTGAGTGCAGAGATTTTCACATTGGGCGACTGACAGCCGAGTGCACTTCACCACCGTGGTCCACTCGGCTTTAGTGCGGTCTACCTCTTTTGGCAGGACGAGTGAGCACTTGCCATGTCTGGCACTGGATACAGCTATCTCTATCAAAAGGGAATAGATTATGATGACCATTACTCTTAGCTCTTCCATCAACCACTAACATGTAGCACCAGTTCAATAAGTTCAAA
The DNA here is from genome assembly GCA_019775955.2 of Pollimyrus isidori. Classification (NCBI taxonomy): domain Eukaryota; kingdom Metazoa; phylum Chordata; class Actinopteri; order Osteoglossiformes; family Mormyridae; genus Pollimyrus; species Pollimyrus isidori. Next base: position 9,254,097 of record JABFDZ020000066.1, on the reverse strand, counting down.
ACACCCACATGTTTTCCTCCCAGCGCCACTACTAGGTGCTTTCATTATTTACCCGTCGACCTGTGGGTGATGGGCGTGTGTTTTCCCTTATTGAACCAAACACAAATTCAAATATATGGACATTTTAATATATGTAGGTCAAATTGTAAATTATATTGCAAATTATAATGCATATATGTAGCACAGAAATAAATGGAAAAAATTGCTGCTTTTTATATATTGTAAATTATGCATGCAATATAATTGTGAATATATATGCGTATACATGGTGTATGTCCCCACAATGTAATATAAACTGAAACGCAGACTTAATGCAGTGGGCTAATGACAACAACCAGAAACAACTGATCACATGGGGATCCCACACAAGGTTAACGAGGGGGCGTGACACACGGAAGGAGCAGATGATCGGGGCAGGACAAGGGTGATGTTGGGATAAGATCTTTGTCATTTTCGAAGCCATTAAGAAAAAAAATGCTCATTTTGTGTTTAAATGCTAAAAGAAAAAAAAACATTCAGCTGTAATTTTGGGGGGCTGGGAACCAGTTCATTGGTTTTCCATTATTTATTATTGGAAAAATTTGACCAGAACTCAAACTTTTTAGGATTTGATCAGGAGTCCGGAATGGATTAAGTTCGAGAACCGAGGTACCGCTGTATTTTCGTTTCGTTTCACTTCATTACAGTGTTTTAAAGTACAGTAGTGTGCATATTTTGCTGGCTTATGCTGACAGAAAAGGCAAACACTTTGCTAAATTGGGGCTTATAGTGAAGAGTGTCTTTTATTGTCTAACTAATTTTGATGTGTAAGAAGAAAGTAGTGAAATTCTACAAAACACCCAAATCATAAATACAAGAAAAAAGATGCAAGAAAAAAATCAAAAGGAATACAGTAAACATATTACATAGATTGACTTGAGATCTAAATTTAGAATTCAGAAGTCTGTAGGTAATCACTGTTTCTGACAGCTGGAAAGATCCTTATGGCAAGCTGAAGCTTCACTATTCAATTCAGGAGATCACTATTCATCTCTGGCTAACTTGAGCTACCAGATTGGCTGTAGGTGTGCATGTATGAGTATGCCATGAGATGGGTGGGTGCCCCATTCTGGTTTGTTCCCTGCCTTGCACCCATGGCCTCCGGCATAGACTGCGGACCCCCACAACACTGAGTAGGACAAGCGGTTACATAAAACGGATGAATGGATAGACACCTCCTTGCGAAAGTCATTAAATCTCATATTTACCAAGTATCAACCAAGAAACCCTGTCCTCTCTGCTCTTTTCATTCCTTCTCCGGCTTGCTACATTAAAGTCTCCTTTCCTTCAATGGCCCACTCTCAGGCTGGTAATGCAATCATAACAGACAATGCTTGCACTTTCCAGGGATGGGTCTTGCCTCAAAGCATCACTCCAAATGTCATCGGCATGTCAGCCTGAAAGTGCCTTTTTCTGCCAGAATCCGGCAATGCTGAAATATCGCTTTTTGTTTGATTACCGCAAAATTGTCTGGTCATTATAATCTAACAAGGTTGCTGTCACACAACCAGGGAATCTCTCCCTAACCCTAATCCTACCACCATTCTTCCCTGTTACGCAGCTCTCCCTAAAATGGCCTTCTGCTTAATTTCAGGCTAATTGGTAGCGAACTACTTCTGTGATTCCTGAATAAGTTATTAAGTAAGGGCCATTGTTGAACTTTATTGATTTAAAAGGAGATGGGGGTGTTATATCAGAATGGGTGGCGCTTTGTTTCTGCTGTGTTCCAAATTAAAACCATTCCAGGACTGTCTCTGCCTCTGATTAAACCAATTCGGTGGAGGACTTGGCATTAATTATCCACCTCTCTTCCAGTTTCCCAGCTGGAGTGCTCTGCATGCCTGTGTTCCACAAATATATTCTTCCAGAGATTGGCCACCTCAGCTGTTAAAAACCCTGATAGTCACTTTGCTGTAGGGGATGTGCAGTGCATAACCACTGGTCCCACACTCATTTGTCTCTCATCGTGGCCCAAAATCAACAGATGTTCACACTTTAATTGATTCAATTAATCAAAGTAAATTGCATGCAAGCTGTCAAATTGCCTGACCATTGAAAATCTCTCTCTCTCTCAAAAAGTTAAATTTCATGGATACTTCTGAATTAACTGCCATTGAAGTTTATTGAAAATGTCTTAATCTGTTGTATAAGAGAACAGATCAACCTAATGGTCATGCTATCATGTGTGGAAGCGTATCAGAGTGGAGAGCACTCTGTAGTACGGTCATGTCCATGAGGTCTTCCTAACTCAACAAACTGCAAACCTGAACACCATGAACTAATTGTGTCTATTGAGCACTGCTGTTTCCCTTAATTTAATGCCTAAGTCCACTGCTGTATAACCCTAACCCTCTTTATGTATCTAACAATACAGGACGTCGGCTCCTATAATGAGGGAATGACAACTGCTTCCATCCCTTTATAACAGTCGTATCTTTTATGTCATTTGCTGAAGTGCCGAAAAGCTGACATTTAAATGCTGAAAGGGAAACGCTGTGACAGTTTTATCTCATTTGAACTTACACATCAGAAGCTTTGCAAACAGCATGACCGTGTCGCAGTAAAACAATGAAAAATGGGTCCTTGCAGTTTTTATTGTCATGTTTAATTGCGTTTGAGCTTGCCGCTGCTTCTGGGTTTGCAGATCGTACACCGTCAGACTTGCATCCCTCCATTTAAAGAGTTTCTTTTCCATCTTAGACGTGCATGTAGAACATTGATACTGAGCTTGCCTTCTTCAGCTCCTCACTGATGTTCCTTGTATACTCTGAGTCAGGCTGATAACAATATGCAATATAAATAGGGGGGGCTTTGAGATATGGCTTTAATTTATGTCTGTTACTTTCATTTTGAATGAAGCTTTATTTTTCTGCATTAAAAATAGACCAGATTCTGGTACTTATTTGTTAATCACATCATTTTATGTGCATCTGATAAAATGCATCCAGCATGACGATCCGTGGGTATCTGGTGATGTTTTTTCATCAATATGGGGAATGTTTGACGCCGTGAGGTGTTCCGGCACGAAGCTCACGCGCCTCTGTTTTCAGTTCAAATGAGGGCTGCCAATAAGCAAACATCAACTGGGTAAACAACGTGTCAATCAAAACAGCTCCCTTGGGCTTGCTATTGTAGCCTCTGTGCTACCCTGCTGTGCTAAAGGCATTGTTATTAAGATAATCTATCAATAAATGGCATTTAGGCTGCAAATTGTTCCATCACAGCTGCATGAGCCTTTCAGTAGGAGGCTATTCCATTATGTAGTAAAAATAGTTACTACATACATTACAGAAGCATGCCATGTTGTGCCAAACCTAATGCGCGGCCTCTGTATACAATGTGTTTAAACGTCAAGCAAATGAATGGATATTAGGCAATAATGAATTGTCTTGTAATGGTTTTTAATACTGATGGTGTAACACGAGCTTAATTTTAATCACATGGTTTATCACTCCTTTGTCTCCTTATTGGTTGGTGTCAGTGATGTCTGTCCTGCATAACTGCACAAGTCTGTATCACAAGCAGGATTTAAAGCTTGACCAGATAACCTGAGGGATTTAAGGTATTCCTATCTCTCACATTGTTTTGTATCACGCTAAATACACAATAAGCCTTAACACAGCAGCAAATGCAATTACCTCAGACTTGTGACGACCAGTCAATGAGAAGAATTGTACTGCATTTGCTTTTGTTGGCGTTTAATGGTGAGGTTTATGTCGTTACTGGAAAAGCACTCTGTCTATCCCCAACAGCAAATTGCCTTCTCTAATTAACTTTGATGTCCTTGTTTCATTGGATAAGGCAATTTTTCACAGACAATACTGACATTCCAAAGCATTAATGTACCGTATATCAGCGGCATATGTGTACAAATGAATGGCTAGATGCTGAAGCAGAGGGACTTAATTTCCTAGTGATAGTCACACAGTGGCACGTTAATTACAATTTGACCGTAAAGTTTTCCTATGTATTGAACTAATAATATATTGATCAAAGAAAACTGTACAAGACCTTTAAAAATAAGCTACAGCAAACACACAAAATGTAAAACAAGGGGTAGGAACTGGACCCACAGCGCTGGAATCGTGAGGGTAATACTGCAACACCTTGACCTGCAGCTCCACCCTCAGGCAGTGGTTAGGATGTCTTTATTTACACATAGCCAAAGCATCTGCAACTCAATTTACTTCATTTTTTACTATGAGGGAATGGTAGATTTGTTTGTAAATGCATCACTTGGTTTATTTTATGTCATAAAAACACAATTATAAAGGAAGATGGATTATTTTTATGGCTCTCAGTCCCCTGTTATAAGTGATGCTTACATTTTAGGAATAAATTAGATGATCAGTTTTAACTGATGATTTATGAAAGTATAAATCAATGCATGGTCATCTTGAAACAAACACTGTTCGGTCTTTAAAATTGGAGAGTGACATTTTCTGTATGTGCTTGTCCTGTTCAGGGTCACTGGGGTCTGGAGCCTATCCCGGTGGCTGAGGGTGTGAGGCATCACAGGGCACATATATCATCTGAAAACTCAAGGTCATCTTAGCATGTTTTTGGACTGTGAGGGGAAAATCCCATGATGACATGGGAAGAACATGCAAACTCCACACACATGGAACCAGCGCAGAGACCCAAACCCCAGTCCTAGAGGTTTGAGGGTACAATACCAACCACTGCACCACTGCTTCACCCAGAAATCCCACCTTTAATTCTAATCAGTCTTCACAAATGATCTTATTTGGTGTGGTAGAAAAAGTGTGCATACCTTTAAAATTGTATTATTTAACAAACAGGCACATTTAATGTTTACCATCTCTTCACCAAGTCTCCCCAATAAATAAAATTAATCACATTTGACAAATCAATGTGCCAGATATTGAATACCAATGTGTGAAATAGTGCATTAACTTTTGTGGCACTTCCATTAGCAGCAATAACTCAAATGAAATATTTTCCTTATGAGTCTGTCAGCCCACTTTTTCCCATGGCACTGCTGTGCTGTATTCCTGGTTTTCTCACCCAACCTTTATAATGTTTTACCACCATTTCTGTGAAAAGTTAAGCTATGAAGATTGCAGTCCCCGCATCTTGAATGTTAACCATTCTCCTGTAGATTTGCCGATGTTTTGGGGCGTTGACCTGTTCCATAATTTACTTCCAATTCAGTTTGGGCACAATTCTCTATAATGTGAAATGGTTTATGGCATCCACTACTAGAATGATCCCACGCTCCCGGACAGAAGACATTATTATTATTTAATAAACGATTTTCAAAAATTAATATTCCAATGGAAGTAATTCATAATTCAAGAATGCATGACATATTCTTCCTCTTTTTAAATGGGAAACAGTTTAACTTTAGTATATTCATTTATCTCCTATTATCAGGTTCAATTTGACTAAAAGTTTTTTTTTGTTTTTCCAGTCGTAGTGCAGAATGACTCACCATATCAAAATTTATTTTGGATCTAAGACATGCCACATGGGATGCTTTTGCAGTACAGGGTTAGGGTGAGCTCAGTACAAGGAATGAATGAGAGAGAATATGCTAGAACAGATGTCAGGCTATTGCTGGGCGCACATTAAGAGCAATTTAGAGACACTGTTATTGAGCAATTGATTTAGTACGACAGGAAGCACAAATGCTCCTTGCTTTAAGACAGTTCAACGTACAACATGTCAACTTTACAATGGTGTGATAGCAATGCAAACTGAGTAGCCACTTTGAACTTTCATTTATTTCCAGCGAAAGATTTGCTGCATGATACTTTCTACTGATGCCCAGCGATGGCAGCATCCATATGGCTACATATCCAGTCTCCAGTGATCACAAGCGTAAACATCTCATATACCATTAAGAAAATGTACTGTGCAGTGTTCAAACAAAACTATACATTTATTTACTTTTCTATTACTGGTAAAATATTTACGGCAATTATTTATTTACTTATCCAGTAACCGCAGTTATTCATTTACTTATGCACGTCATATTCAGCAAAAGATATTTTCCACTAACCATAGGCTCATTAAAAGTAACCCCATCTAAAGACCAGGAACATCTGTACACTTTTCTCTCAGTCTTAATAAGACATGTTTGTTCATATTCAGGGGATGCTGATATAAATAGGCTTAGGCAGAAGAGGAATCATACAGGGGGAGGGAGAAGGGGGGCAACAGTGGTGCTGGACTTGGTAAAACTTGTTAGGGGGGGTGGGGTTCTCTATAAATTCCTGAGAATTTTGTGTGATCTGTTGTCAAAAGGGGCATTCTGTAAAATTCAGACTAAGATGCCCCCCCCCCCTCTCTGCTACGTATACATGGGCATTGCAACACAGAAGCATATATTTTATTAATGAACACACAAAATGGAGGATCATACAAACAGGACAAAGCTTTTATATCTTTAGAACCGAGTCAGAAACTGACAATCAAGTGGAACAGGGTAAAGAATAAAACCCATCAAGCTTAATGGTAGTTAAGATGCTTTGCCTTATGAGTATATTTAAGGTTCCGGTGATTGACACTAGGAAAGGGTAAGTAGCTACCTCTAAGCAATGTTTTCATTCTTCCAGGGCAACTTTGATATGAAGTAATCTCTGTTTTTTTACGTAATTTCATTCCACAGGGGACATATTATGAAAAAAAGGCACAAGGACAAAAGCTTGGAGGGTTGGGGGTGACCCAGCTGCTTATGGATTGGGGCTGATGTAAACAGCTTCTTCCAATTCTTAGAAGGTGGCCTGTGATTTTGGGAAGTCAGTGATTCTTTAGCTTGACTGGTGCCATTAATGGAGCTACTACACAGCTGAAGTTCCAGATAAGCCTCCAGTAGAAGTTAGAAAATCCTAGTAACCCTTGGAGTTAGAACATAAGAAATTTACAAATGAGAGGGGGTCATTCCTTTACTCTGGTGGGGGTTGACAAATTCTGCACCAGCTGATCCTTGCTATCCTCCATATGGACTCTCTTGGGTCCTAACATATTGCCTAAGAACAAAATCATCCACTGGCATAACTCACATTTCCCTGCTCTGATAACATGGTATTCCCAACGTCATTACAGGACCCTGGAAGTAGTATGAAGTCGATGGGACACCATGTCAGAGAGTTAAATCAAGAGATTATCAAATAAAATTATTAGGAATTGATTGATCATGTTACGGCCTAAAAAACAGCTGGCACATTAGCTAAACCATACGGCATTACCAGGTACTCGTAGTGCGCCCTAGTGGTTTCCATTCCTCCCCTTTTCTGATACTGATGAGATTATAGAAACTTCACAAGACCAATTTGGTGAAGATGGTGATCTCTTGGACTTAATCTGGAGCTGCAGGGATGAGTGGTGATAGATAACTAAACTTTAACATAACATTATTCAAGACTTCATAATCAAAGCAAAGATGCAGACCACCATCTTTATGCCTAATAAAGAAAATCCCTGACGCTACCAAAAAGCTAGAGAGTGGTGTGATTATACCTATTGTTTGCTAATAGGGTAGGTCTTGCATGAAGGACCCCTTTCGAAAGGTCTGTCTAAACTTTCAGCTGCAATCATTTGTTTCTGGGCAGTGTTCTTTGATGCTTAACTAGAAAGCTAGCCTGTTCTTGGTGTCCTGCAAAATGGACAGATTTCACTTGACCGTCGAGCTGCTTCTTGCCTTTCTGAGCAAACGATCGCATGTTTTTTCTGCCGGTCACCACCTGGTATGAATTTCTTTTTCTTCTTGAACACCTGCCTGACCATCTGGAAGAGGAAGTTTATGATATGAGTGAGGTGTTCCATCTGTTTGATGATGCTGCGTCAGATTCCTTGTGTGCAGGTGCCTGTAGTTGGAAACGGCGTAGAGCTCTGTTCCTGAGAAAAATAATCTCCATTAGAACCATCCCCACATTTAGATGATTTCACCTGTCATTAAAAATGCTTTGACAAGAAATATGTCAGTTTTACAATTTAGTTTTTGACATTGGGCCTCAGTATACAGAGAACATTTGTCTGATTTGCACTATTCATTAGCATGCACTGCACAATAAACTCTCAGTCCTTTGCTGTAACTGCTTCCACATGCAGACACTTTTCTGGAATGTGCAAGCTTAGTGAATCACATGGTAGCAAGGCGATTTCATTCTGAACGGATGTTTGGGAATATAGGGCAATGTTTAACATATCTATGGCTAGACATTGTTGACAGCCTCTCCAACTGGCATCCATATTTCCCATCAGGTATGGGAAGTAAGCATTTATTTTGTCCTTTAACTTCTACAACATGTAACTCCTTCATGGCTATGGCACAGCTATTAAAACAAACAAATCTTAATATATATTTGACATGAACCACCTGCTCTCCACTACCATGTAACATTTTTCTCTTTGTATCCTGCTATGTGTTCTCTGAGTTCAAGCATCCAGATATATTCATCAAAGGCATGTCTATTTTTTTGTATTTTTTGGATGCAACTTTTCCAGTAGCTAGAATCTGCAGAATAGAAAAGGACGTCACACCAGCATAGTGCATGATGTATCCTATAAGATGAAAAGTGGCATTTCTGGATCATATATAATGGGTTTGGAAGTGCTGTTGAAAGTCATTTTTATTTCACCTGACAACTTTCTTAATTCTTAAAGTACTCAGCACCTGATGATTACATCATATTGTTTGTCCTGACACCTGAGGGACATCTGTTATATGTATTCTTATTTTGTTTATTACACATTCTGAATTTACACCTTTGGTGGTGTCCCACATCAGTCTCATTTTAATGGAGCCATGGCAAGTGCCAATCACTATTTCCTTGCACCTACAGGTTAATGGTAGGGTTGTGATCCCAACCCTTGCTCTGTACATGTGGAGTTAATATAATCCACCTATATTGTGCAGGTTTACTCTGGCCTACATTTTGACCAACTGATGTCTGTTTTGTGTCCTGTGATGGACTGACATCCCATCCAGGGAGTTTCCCTACCTTGTGTTCTGTACTGCTTTGGATTGGCTCTGATAGTATTGCATGCTATGAACAAACACCTCCTAACAGATGAGATGTGTTTGCTAGTCCATGATGTGAATGGTCCCGAAAGGCCACAATCCAGCCGAGGTTGCAGGTTTCCCTACTCAAACACACCTTAATCAGCTAATTACCAGACCTTGTGGGTGTGTTTGAGCAGGAAAATCTGCAAACTGTGTTGGATTCTGGCCTTCCAGGATCGCGAATGGGGAACCCTGGCTTATGGAAAGCTTTGACATGCAAACCACTGACATCTAAATCCATTAGAATTAGTCCTTTGACTGTAAAGGAATAGATATTACATGAAATAAGTCCCATGGAATGAGGTTTGTGACAAAGCATTGTCCTTGACCTCCACACAATGCCAACAACAACAAAATACTGGTGATGATGTTGATTGGACTGTATTGTAATACCTCTACCCTGATTCCAGACACAATTTATGGGAACACACAATAAGCAGATAAGACAGATTATGGGTTGCATGTTGAATATTGCTGATTCTGAGGTTTGAGTCTTATGTATGCTCTCCCTGTGTTTGAATGGTTTATTCCAGGAAATCTGATTTCTCTATATATGGTTCAAGTGAAACGATCACTTGTCTATTAGCAGACAGAAAGTAAATGTTTGGCATTCCTTCTAGCATGGACCTGCACGGTATGTCCATGATTAGCTTGGAATCATGAAGTATAAGTCTGTAATTGGATTTTCCTTAATCAGTATATCAAGTTGCATTTGAAAACAAAGTCACTCCATCATTGTTACTGATTCAGCTCCCTTTTCTGCCCCCTGGAATCACAGATAAGTGATCATACATTTCTGGGAAAATACTGGCTGCAAGTTAGAAGTTGACTTTACCTATATTGTTTTGGAATTACAAATCCTAAAGCTCAAACATTTCTTTTTTTTTAAAGAGAACCATTAATATAAATGATAAATATGTTTTCTGCTAAAATCCGGCAGCATAAATCTAACTAATAAAAACTGTCATTAAACCAGTGTGCCTGCTTTGTCAATTTTTTTTCTATGATGAACTGCATCTTGAAGCAATAACCAATTAAAATGTTTACAAGATGTCTCATTGTTTTGGGAAGGAGACCTGGCATAGGGACAACTGACAGGGATGAGCTCCTCAACCTCTGATCTGTTTTAAGAGCACATGTCTGTTATTTTTTGTTTTGCACTACAGTGTTCACTGAACGGAAACCTTGGCTCTTGTTTTGGCCTTTTTGATTGGATAGTTTTTCAGTACTGTCAGAGAAGCTAATGTTGAGGAGATTGGACTCTGATTAAGAGAGCACTGTTTACTAAAGATCATCACACGCTAAAGTTGCCAAAGAGCTCTCTGATAGATGAGTTACATGCATTTCAGTGAAAGCATTCATCTTAGTAGGTGATTTGAAAAAGAAAAAAAAAACAGGTTTACATATACACTCACTGGCCACTATATTAGGTTCACCTATTCAACTGCTTGTCGGAGCGAATATCTAATTGGCCAATCATATTTCACTCACACAATGCATAAAATCATGCAGATACAGGCCAGAAGCTTCAGTTACTATTCATATCAAACACCAGAATGGGGAAGAAAGGTGATTTATGTGACTTTGAACATGGCATTATTTTTGGTGCCTGATGGGCTGGTATAAGTATTTCAGAAACTGCTGGTCTACTGGGATTTTTACACATGACTATCTCTAGGGTTTACAGGGAATGGGCCAAAAAAGAGCATCCAGCGAGCGGTGGTTCTCTGGGCCACAATACCAGGTCAGAGAAGAACAGCCAGACTGGTTCAGACTGATGGAAAGACAACAGTAACTCGAATAATCACATGTTACTACAACCAAGGTACGCAGGAGAGCATCTATGAACGCACAACACGTTAGACCTCGAAGCCAATGAGCTACAGCATCAGAATGGCCACACCAGGTGCCAGTCTTGTCATCTAAGACAGTGGACATGGGCTCACCAAAATTGTACAATAGAAAATTGGAAAAACGTTGCCTGGTCAGATGAGTCTCCATTTCTGCTACAACCTACAGATGTCAGGGTAGGAATTTGGCACAAACGACATGCAAACATGGATCCATCCTGGCTAGTATCAACAATTGAGGCTGGTAATGGTCTTGTAATGGTTTGAGGGATAATCTTTGTGCTACGGTGTGGGACCATTTCATTCCCATTATGACCACAGTGTACCCAGCTTCTAATGGCTGCTTCTAGCAGGATAACACGCCATGTCTCAAAGGTCATATCATCTCAGACTGGTTTCATGAACATGACAGTGAGTTCACTGCACTCAAATGGCCTCCACAGTCACCAGATCTCCATCCAATAAAGCCTCAATGGGATGTGGTGAAATGGGAGATTTGCATCATGAACGTGCAGCCAAGAAATCTGCAGGAACTGCATGATGATATCATGTCAACATGAAACAAAGCTTCTGAGGAATGTTGAGGAATTTATTTCACAAAGTATTATTGCAGTCCCATGGGCAAAGGGGGTCCAACCCAATGTAAATAAACTTATATGTACTAAAAGGTTTTGTCTCCTTGAAGAGATCATCTGTTCCCATAGACACAATGTGTAATATGTAAGGAATAATTGACGACGGGCCGTTGAATTATTAGAAAATAATGCACACCCGAGGTGGTGATGCGGCCAC
>JABFDZ020000066.1:9220372-9234369 GCA_019775955.2 Pollimyrus isidori | reverse complement strand
TGATTGGTTGATTAGATAATTGCATTAATGAGAAATTGAACAGGTGTTCCTAATAATCCTTTAGGTGAGTGTATACATCTAGAAACCAGGATAGACTGATGGCTCACTCTCTCTTTTTTATAGTATATTTTTCTTTTTTTGGATGGATAAATATAGCAGATTGATGCTCGGACAGAGCCCGGGTTGTCTGTCATTACTCTGACAACATGTGATCTACGGTGCATTCAGCTGTCACTCCAGCCCTTTCAGTCATATGAGGTCAAAGCTTTGCAGCATTACTGCCAAAATGCAACGAATTGTGAGTTAAAATAATGCGCTGTGCTCTGGCCTCATCTGTAAAGAAGTATTTGCGTATAAAACCAGGCCGGAACACTCACATTATTTAGTATTTAGCTTACTGATTTTAGCGGTTTCCTGATTAGCGGACCAAAGAATGAGCATGTCATCCTCTGGAAAGTAATGCTTCTTTCACCGATTCATGATAGATGATACCCAGCCAAACCCCTGGACCGTGACCGTGGGCAGCTATCATAAGTGCACCGTGTTGCTGTACTAAGGACGTGATGTAGGGCCGTCGATTATTTCCTACGAGCGACCTTTCCCTGCCCTCAGAGAAAAAGATCCGCGTCAAGAGGCATCCGCCTCTGCTGCCTCAGGTCTTTGGTTCGTCACAGACTGTAAGAGCAGCATTTGGTGCTGATTAATTGTACCCAGAAGGAGCTGGAGGGAATCCTGGCGATTATATGGAAATGCAAATCATGAGATTCATCAGTACACACACATAAAGCCTTTTGAAAAGACTTGCATCTAGGGATGAGAAGTCTTGCATGGGAAAATATGAATTCCTCAAGGGGAATGCAAATGAAAGGACAGATTATTACATGGGTAATTTGTAGCCTGCTATTTACAAGCAAACTTGGACACTTGCCACACTGCTGCTTTATGATGCCTTATTACCTTCTGTTCAGTCAAAGCTCTTACCATGCATAGGCATTTCGGTAACACTTAAGGACTTGCTTTTAGTAATCTTTAAACACATTTGTAACAAATAATATTGTGTTCATAAAGCATTATAATCATGGATATTAATATTTATTAAAAGGCATAACATATTATAGCCATATTTATTATGTATTATGAATGCTTCATGCAGCTATCATGCACTATAGACACCTTTATAATGCATTATAATGGTTGGTATAAACATTAAGTACGGAATTATAAAAGGTCTCAGTAGTGTACAGTATATATGGGATTATACCCCCCACACTGACATTTTTATTATGGGGGCGTTACAAACACTCTTCGGGTTATGATGATCCATAATATGATATTTTGACTTTACAATGGGTAAATGATTTTCATTTTCAGTACATTATTGAATAAATTACATGAGATATTCAGCATTTTATTATAAAATAGGCTTTGTGTTAATGATTTTTCCCAACTCTGGGATAATGTAAGTGTTCTAAGCATGTTTTTAAGGTCGGCTAGGCTACAATATGATGTTTGTTAGGTAAGGTGTACTGTATTGAAATTTAAATGCATTTTTGTCTAAAGATATTTTTGTTTTTCGATAGATTAATAAAAACAACCCCATCATAACCTGGGGGGAGACTGTATACTGTATGGGTGTTGTGTTGGATATTTACAGATTGTTTGCACCTCCTCTTATAGAACATGCACCACTGTTTTGTTGAAGTGCTGATGTCGGAAGCAGGAACATATACAGCTAGAAATTCTGAGCCCCCCGACAAAATGTGACCTTCAGACCCCTGCTTGGGTCGACACTTTCAATTTGAAGAAATACTGGCCCCATGGTAGATAGAAGGTCCCCTTTGGTAGATTTTGTGCCGCCCCCCCCAATTGGTCAGGGTATCCATGCCCCTTCGACACCCCAGGCTGGAGGCAAGAAGTGATTGAATTGCGTTAGGAAACCTGACGCACTAAAACACTACTGAGAGCAATATTCTTTTTCTGGAGCATAGATGTGTGGGGCCTCCCTGATAAGAGAGCAGAATTGTGGATCTTAGGTCTGTGGAAACACAGTTCTGGCAGTGAAAGGAACTACCGACTGCTTTAGTGAGGCTATGGGGGAAAGTTTGCTTGTTATTTTTCATAATAGTGAGATGTCAGAAGCTGTTAGGAAGCGTGCCAGGGTTTTAAGGGTGAGACAGGAGACGGCCGGTTGGGAATGATGCAAGTGTGTGAGCTCTTTCGGGAGATGATCCTACAGAACACCTGAGCACTAACCACCATAAAGAAGCACAGGGAGAGGATGGTTCTTTGTACTGCAATCATTGACTTGTAAACGAGTCCCTGTGGAAATTCCCTGAGTGATGTTTATGTTTCAATGGTGTTTTGATAAAATAAACTTGTCTTATCTGGTTATGATGGTGGGATGAGGTTTTAGGAAACCATTTAACGAACAGACAAAGAACCTTTAGACAGAAATGTCATGGCAGGACTCGAGGTTTGGTAAAACAAGTTTTTTCGTTGCAAGTTCAGATGAAGTACAGGTGCAAAACAGCATGAATTGAACCATGGCCCCGAACAATGCTGAGTCTCCTGGCTGACAAACAAAGCAGGAAGCAGGGGACCATGAAATCTCACAGCTCCTGGGTAGACAAGAGGTGCGTAAGAAAAAGACTCAAGTGTGAATGGGTGCTGGAAAAGGGAGGTAATCGAATCCAGTGCACAGAATACACAAAACACCAGCATGACCATCCATATGGACACAGACAAACTACTTACTAAACACACAAAACAGGGAGCAACTGTGCACTGTGGGAGCAACAATACTGAACCCAGAACAATATTTGCTGCTCAGTATATATTGAGTGTGTGACTTCTAGTATTGATTGAGTTGGCGGTCACATGAGAGTAAAAAAGGGGAATCTGGAGTCTTTAATCAACGTTCTTATCTTGAGCATTATTACAGTAAAGTCTTTAATGCAACATTTACAGCTGCTTAACCAAGGAACCTCTAGGTGATGTTAATATGGGTATTCTCTGTGGATATTAACATGGAGTGGCAACTATGCATTTTTTATAGTGTGATACACTATTGATTTATCAGAACCTGCATTTATAATACAGTACTATATGGATTCATTTATTATATTTATTTTAAGCAGTACTGTACTGTTCTCCATTATTCCAACGAGACATTTGATTGCAAGTAAATAGAATTGATATTCAATAGGCAATAATGGTACAATTTACTGTAGGTCCAATTTACTATTTTAAAAGGCAAATGGGAAATATAAATGACCAAACAAGGGGCATTTCATCAGGTACTGTCTCATCGGCTCGCAAGATAAGTGTTATAAATGCAATCATTTTGATTCGCGGTGTAATTCTCATTTGCCTCTTTTTATGGACATTTAGAGTGAGAGCTTATTGCTTCATTAATAACCAGTTACTGGTCCATCACTGGATGCTGACACTCTCTGACCTGTTACCATCATCCTGTAGCATAGTGTCATAAGATATATGCTGCATATATCTTATGCCTTGGGAAAATAACTGGGAAAATGGAAAGCCATGACATAGGAACTGGTTTGGCTTCTGCTCTCAGCGCATACATTTCATTGTGCTGGTAACCATAGAATTCTCTTCTGGCATAGCCGGTGTGCCATCTGCCTAACACATGCCCCTGCATTCCAGCAAGGAGGAGCGGGCATCGGCGCAATCCAGAAACCAGACGACGGCAGTATTGGCGAAACAATCAATTACTACATAACAGCAAGCCTCTGGTGTGGCTGGCTATTGGAAAATTACACAGAAAAAATGGGTCATTGGCTGCCAACATAGGTAATCCCTCACAAGGCAAAATATCTTACGTGCCAGTTGTTTGCTAACGTTTCAGTCATGTGGTGTCACATGAAGTGAGTTTGATCAATTTCCATAATGCTACACTGCACCATAAAAAATGTATGGCATCAAAAAGGATTAATTTCAGAGCGTTCTCATAAGTTGAAAAACAGTAATATCTGCTTGCCTTTCATGCCGTATTTTTCAACTGAACCACTGATTCTGCTTTCAATCTTCAGGTACTCCTGGATAAGAAAAGGACCTGAATAGGTTCTGGCAATAATAGAGCAAATCCTTAATCCATCCATCTTCAGTATTACTTTTCCAGCAAGGGTTTCAATGCATAGAATAAATTATTTTTAAGATGTATTACATTTCAAATGTTTCGTATTGCCACACTATATGTACCATGTAAACATGTGAAAAAAACAGAAATAGAAACTTGTTTAAGAAGATTACACAGGTGCATATAAAGGATAATTCTAAGTTTATCTAACAGTGTTCATCTCAGGGTGTTTTAAAATACCGGTAACAATCTATAGCCTGACACAAATTTAATGCGCAAGAGTTTGTATAGGTGTGCGCCAACACACAAACTGTCCCCAGAGGTCCACCAGCATCGCCAATGACCCAGCACACCTCTCTCACCACCCTCCTTACCCTCCCACCCTCCGGAAATTGCTACAAAGATAATTACTGCCACACTTCCAGACTGAAGAGTTGCCCTCCCAGGATCATCGGCCAACTTAACCAGACAAGAAGCAAAAAACTCAATATATACAAAATAGATACTGTACAGTATCTCTATTGTATATATTGTTATTTCGTAATTTAATTTCTTTGTTGGATCATTATATGTAACATTAGGCCTTGTGTTTGTAGGGTCTGTAATAGGCTCTGAAAGCCTGCAACAAGTGGATATGGAAAATGAATGAATGAATGAATTAATGTAGGGTTGGTGGAGAAGGAGAATGTAGTTTCATTTTACATGCCCAATGATAATAAAGATATTATTATATAAAAGTAATTTCAATAGTCCTGAAGAAATTTTATTCAAGCTAAGATGATGTTGAGGACATTTCTTGTTTGCTGCAGCCCAATTTTAGTGAATCGGAACATTAACAGGAGTTCTTAGCTGGCCAACACTCTTCAGTAACTTTCATAAGCACAAATATTTAAAACAATTAATCTAGCAGACAGTACTGGCTGGGGTACTCTGACTAGTCTACTGTCATCATGGCGTAACTTTGCGAACGTAGATTTAAGGGCGTTGCCCACGTCTGATGCAGGCTCGCTGGTGGCCGGCCTGGCCGATACGACAGGCACACTCCGCCACAGCGGCTGCGTAGGTAAGTCGGATCTGGGGTTGGAGCTGTGACGACGCTGTTCCTCCTTCTGCTGCGTCTCTCTTTCTGCGGTTGTTCTCGAAAGAGGAGACCGACTAGCGAACAATGTGCCGCCAAGCCTCGCGGTCAGTGGCAAGGGCTGACCGCTGACGATGGCCGATGTGGCAGGCTGCCAGAGACTTCTTTAGAGAGTCTTTGTATCTCTTCTTCGGTAGCCCCTCTGTCGCGGTGCCCAGCGGAGAGCTCACCGTAAAGGACAATCTTTGGCAGGCGATGATCCTCCATTCTGGATACGTGCCCTGCCCAGCGTAGCTGCGTTCTCCGCAGCATGGCCTCCATGCTGGGAATGTCTGCTTGCGCAAGCACCTCAACGTTAGTCACGTAGTCACTCTAATGTGTGCTCAAGATGAAGCGGAGACACCATTGATGGAAGCGTTCTAAGAGTCGTAAGTGATGACTGTATGTAACCCACGACTCGGAGCCGTACAGGAGGGTGGTCAGTACCGCGGCTCTGTACACTGATCTTGGTGTCTCTCTTCAGGTGATTGTTGTCCCAGACACAACAGAAGAGTCTGCTAAAGGCACTATTTCCCTTTGCCAGTCTGTTGTCCAGCTCTTTATTGATTTTCGCATCGGAGGAGATGTGCACCCCAAGTAGGTGAACTGCTGAACTGCCTTCAGTTCTGTCTCGCTAATTGTAATGTGGGGTGGGTGGTACGCTTCTTTTGGTGCGGAACCTGTGTCTTCTTCAGACTGACTTCCGGTCCGAAGAGCTGTGCTGCCTCTGCGAAGCACGACGTTACGCGTCGCAGTGCCGTCTCTGTGTAGGCTACAAGGGTGACATCATCAGCAAAGAGTAGCTCCTGAATAAGTTTCTGTAGGGTTTCGGTGGGGGCCTGTAGGCGCCGCAAGTTAAATAAACTGCCCTCGGTGCGGTATCGTACGTAGATGCCATCTTCATTTCCGAAGTCTTCTGTGGCCCGCTGCAGCATCATGCTGAAGAAGATGGTGAAGACAGTTGGCTCACGAGTGAGCTCATCCGCCCTTTGATAGATGGGTCTTGTTTTTACTCCCATCAGGGTGTCTGGCCGCCCTCCGCAGCCCAGTTCAATCATATCATGAACTATGCTGGGGGAAACGGTTTAGTCGCCGTTCGCTCAACCCATGGAACGGGCGGTACTGGTTTACAGGTTACAAGTAGCAAGACATTAACCCGGCCCGACCTGACCCACTACTGTCTACTGTCATAGGAAGGTTATAAATAGGTCATAAGTGAATGAAGGTAAATAAAGTCACTGAGCAGTAAAACAAAGTGGGATAAAATTGGCCTCTTGAGTTTCCCAAGGGCTGTGTGGAATGATGTGCTTCCACTGCACAGTGAAGTGTTTAAGCCAGTGTCAGGGGACAATGCGTAAACATCCTGCATGATTTTGTTCCTTTGAATGTGCTTGTACTTGGGGACTCCTGAGATTTGCTGGGAAACTAAGGGGTCGATTTGAATGTTGACATTTTCAACCCCAGTCATATTTCTACAAGAGGAAAGGCTGAGATAAATAAATGGCGGCATTAAAATAGCAGCCATGTCCCTGGGCATGTCATGTGACATGTCATGTGATTACTTTAGCTGGCTGAGCTGGGCAGGCCTGGGTTCGATCAGATCAAGAAGAGCTTTAAGAAACAATTCAGGCTGTAGTGAGCATTGAGTAGGATACAATCTCTCTCTTACCTCTCTGCTTATTTTGCATAGGAATGCATTTACCATTTGCAGTGCTCTCCTGTCAGTTTCCTTCCTTCTGTAATATTGAAAAGACTATTCATTGCTGTAAAAAAAAAACTTTATAACACATGATGCTGAGGTCAATTACATTTGAGCACATACTGTAAATACAGTTTTATTATTTTAAATTTATGAATCTATTGCACTGGCCAAGAACATAATATGGTTTCCTGGAATATGGTGGTGGACAAACTGCTGGAGTGAAACATTTAGGGTCCTTCTGTTCCATGTCACTGGATGCAATAATAGGACAGGTTGCAAGACAGTTATATCTCACACTCAGACTGTATGTCGAATACTGCATGTGCACACCATGCTGAGTGTCGCATCACCTCTAAAGTGGAAGCACCTCAGCTTAACCTTAGTCCTATGTTAGCTTTCTGTTCCTTTCTCTTATGTTAAGGGGGTCGAGCCCAACCCTTGTCTTAAATCAGCCATAAAACACCCTCAAAACAATTATTATCCAATTTGTTTCTTACCTCTTGGCTACCTTGCTAGGCTTCCTTATCGATGAAAAGATTGGTTTTAATATTTTTTCATGTCGCTTTCTGAAATTTCTTTTGACAGCATACCTCTCGTTTTCAATAAAAAAAAAATAATGGTAAAATTTCAAGAGAATTATATGAATAAACTGAATTGGTCTTATCTTGCCTTACATGTCTGGGCATGCCTTGCCTAGTGAGTTTATTTTTTATTTTTTTTGTTTAAATAGAGGTTCCTGACAAAGTCAAAAAGCCTTGATGCAGCACACAAATGTATGTGGTGCTTTTATGCATTGTAAACTTACAAACGGGTCTGTGCCGACCCCAACACGACAAGAAGGTTAAGCTGGTACTTCTCTTTCAGGCAAGGGACAGTCTGAGGTCACTGGCAGCACTCTATGTTGAGCTCCAGTTAGTTATACTTATTCTGCAGTCTGACTGCCAGTTCTCAGTGACAATAATGCAGATTGCTTGTTTTGAATATCGAGAATGAATAACACATGTAATGGGAAGTCTTGGCCCGTCAGATATATGGTCCTGGAGCTGTCACTGTTCTTTACCAAGGACACATGCTAATGTTCTAAAGTTTGCTGTGCTGGATGGCAGCATCGGTTCTCCTGTGAAACTACTTACCCGCTTTTACAGTTGCGGCAGATGGCACCAGATAAGGGGTGAAGGACATGTTCTCCTGAAGATGAAGTCATTGGAGTATTTCCTCCTTTTCAACCTTCAAAAAGAAAATACACTTTGTCAATTTCCTTAAGCTGTCAACTCAGTATATTAGATAGACTGACTGAATGTTGTCTCTATGTGTATTGTATACTGAATGAAAAGAAATGGTTTAAATGTTTCATCCTTTATCCAAAACACTTTCAAGCACCATCAGAAGTGCTGTTGGGACCTTCAATCACTAAAGATACTGAACATAAACTCTTCAGTAAATCTTGTATGAACTACTCAATCCATCCATCCATTCATCCATCTTCTGTATTCATTTATACTATTCAGGATCATGGTGGGTCCGGCACCTATCCCAGAGGCTATGAGCACAAGCCATAGGGCGCCAGCCCATCGCAAGGCACATTCACATGCCACTAACTCACACACCATTCACTCACATGCCACACACTCAAACGCATCACACTCACATGCATCACACTCACACATGCACTATATGAAGGACTGTCTTCCTCTAATTCAGTTCAATTAATGCATTAAAAATTTAAAATGTCTGAATCCTAGAGCAATAACAAGTACCTGTTTTACAATGTCTATTTAGCATATGTACATATTTTAAAATATAGTTAATATATTTAATTATAATTTTGAATAGTTAATGATATGTATTTTTTACAATTGCAATTGAAGGGTGGGCTATTACTTTAATCGATTTATTACAGTATTTGTGAGCTTATTTTTATAGATACAATCTCTCCTTCATTTATATTCTGCGTGAGATGCATTTTTTGGGGATTTTAAGACAACCCAGATAAAAAAGGAAGATCACAACACAAGGATGGATCTTATTGCTTCAACATTTAATCTTCTGATGTCTCACACAGAAGGTTATTTAGATTTCCTCTAAAATGTTCTGTAGATGTCCTGAGATTACTAGAGGTATTTCTTCTGATGCCCATTGATGGTCTGATATGTGAAATCAAAATGAGTCTCATTTTTATGTAACTCGCTGATACCTTTTAAAGACATTTATATGGTTTATCCTCACAGACAGCTATTTTTGGACTTAAAGATATAAAACACAGCTTTAACCTTCTTTATATTCAATTGGTTATTTTTCGATAACATAGATATTGATTTGTTTTCACATTGGACTTACATGTTGCCTCGGACAAAACTGTTTGTAAAATAAATATTTGTAAAAGTAAACAGATGCAACACCCTGTCTAACCTAGTTCCTAAAAACTTTAATTTCCCACATCCATTAATAGTACCAGAGCAAGGAAATGGCCATAATCCGCAAATGAGTCAACTTCCCACATGGCCTAGATTACTTGGCCAGTTGGCATGTGTCACACGTACACACACACACACACTTTGAATTTGTTCTCTAAGGGTAACTAAGTGTTGTGACTAGATACAGAGAAATTTCATATGAAATATATGAGCACCTTTCTGAAATTGAGAGAGATTTTATCAGAAAATAGTGCATACACTACACTAGAGAAGAAACAAAATGACCACCATGGGTCAAAATAAGAGGCGGGGATTATAAACAGGAATGAACAAGGACTAAACCAAACACTGGGAAATGCTGGGCAAAATAGTAACAAACAGGGGTTACCACACAGAGGACGTTAGCCAGCCACAAGGCAGAACAAATGTACAATGACCGACTGAGTAATGGGGCACAGGCAAGCACATCCATACACAAGCAATGAACCACAAACGAGAGACAGGTGTGAGTAATTGGCTGATTAGCGAAACACTATAGCTGGGAATCATTAGGAACATGGGAGAGAGATGGGATGACCAGCGACATCTGCTGGGCAAACGGGAACATGACAGAACTGGCAGAGAGATCCTGACAGCAGATGCCTAGTTGAGGTGGTCGGAATTAGTAAGAGGTGAAAGCTGAAAATGAGTACTCAGGAGCTAAGTCCTAAACCAGATATAGAGCAAAAACCTGCTATAATACTCCCTAGCATTGTTACTTGACCCATACAGTAAGTAGTGAACCTGTAATTGTCACGATCCACCCCTGATTCTCTGTTGGTGTCACTGGCCAACCCCTTTTGTGTTTCCCTATTCTCACGCACATCACAGGTAATAGTGATTCTGCTGTTCCCCAGACCACCGCATGGGCTGAATGGATTAAGCATGCAGCAGAGATACCCTTAAATACTGTACATTCTACTGCAGATTTTAGAAGAGCAGGTCCAGTCTGCCCATCTGTTATAACACCTCTTCTGTCCAAATCATACACACCCCACCCACTAACCAGACAGTATTCATGATCTGTGTGGAAGACACAAACAGACTCCTTCAAAGGCAAAATATCAGGAAAGCACCTGGTCAGAAAGGCATCTTGCCCACTTACCTGAAAGTCAGTGCAGCCCAACTGGCTTGCAACTTCACTCAAACCTTCAGCAGGTCACGGGAGATATACAAGGTATATACCGCTGCAGTGCAGTATGGCACAGGTGGGAAAGAAGATGAGGATCCACTTGAAACTCTGAGACAAAGGGGTTTATTAAAATACAAAATAACAGGACCACAAGTGGTCAGAACTAAACAGGGGTAAACATTACAAACAGACCCATAGATAAACCTACAATGAAAACCAGGCAACTCAAGAACTTCAGAAACAGGCTAAGTAACAAGACACAGCACCATTAGCACACAGTAACATCTTACAGGCACCTAATATGATGACTGGCACAGATAACGAGGACTGACGAGACATGGTATGAATCATCAAAACAATCAACTAATCATGGAGGATGTAGGATGATGAGCAACAGATGGGACAATGAAATAACTAGCACAGTGAAACAGGCAACAGGTAGAGTAACTAATAATAAACACGGAACCAGGGAACGTTAGCAAAGCACTCAGGGATAACAGTAGCAGGATCACATACAAGCAGAATCAAAAGCAACAACAGGACACAAGCAGGACAAACTGAAAACAGGGAAGCAAAAATAACTAATAAACACTAGAAAATAACAGAAAAGCAGTAAATTCAAAATAACACATGAGGCTGGTCTGAGGCCACAAGCAGAAGATTAACAGACTGTAACGCAGCATTTAATACCATCATTCCAGAATGGCAACACATTAAACTTCGCCAACTTTCTGTCCCTGGCTTCCATCTGTCAACATCTGATTCAGATAGCATGCCAAGAAAGTGGATTAAAATTTTTGCCTCAATTAATGCAATTTGATGACACAACATGAAAGAGTAACTTTGGAGGCTCATCTCTTCATCACAGTCTCCATGAAGGTTGAGGCACTTCTTGTATCCTTCCACAAACTTCCTCATTCCTTGAGAGAAGAAGCTTTTCAGCTTCTCCCGAAACCAGGTCGGCACTGCTTCCTCAACCCCATCACCAGAGGTAAACTTCTAATCAAGCAGAGTCCTGTTAAATGGATTGAAGATGTGATAGTACCCTAGATTAGTGTCTCTTTTTTATGTAGACCAAGCAGTCCTTGAAGCTGGGAAAATCCCATTTGTAATCAGGTCATAGCTGCTGATAAGTTTTGTTCAGGCATTTGGCATCAGCTGAACTTCCAGTTCCCCAGCAGACCACAGCAGAGAAAAACATATTCCCCATTACAGGCTGATGATATCTACAGAACAGTTTACTACACATGTTACCTTAGCTGACTCAGAAAGTAGGGTCTGCTCTGGCCTTTCTTGTATAATGGCCACTGTGTTGTCCGCCCAGTCCAGTCTGTTATTCAGATGAACCCCCCAGTTTCGTGTAGCCCTGCACCACCTGCACCACCTGCAGTTCCTTCCTCCATATAATGACTGATCTTGGGGGCTCCATGTTACTCCGGAAGTTCACCACCAGCCTCGTTGCCTTCCTGATGCTGAGCTGCGGGTTGTACTCCATGCACTGCAAGACAAACTCGTTTGCTAGTCCTCTGTACTCTGACTCATCTCCGTCGTCGATGTATCCTACAAAAGAGGAGTCGTCAGAGGATTTCTGTAGGTGGAAAGAACTGATGCGGCATGGAAGTCCGACGTGTAGAGGGTGAACAAGAAGGGGAACAAGAATGTTCCTTTAATAGCTCATATGTTCTATGCAGCATTCTATAATGCTACTATTGACAATTATAGATAGGGTTCGAGGGTTACAGCAATGCCCTATGCAAAAAAAAAAAAATGTTCACTATCATTACTGCATCTTAAAGAAGTACAAAGGGAATATGGAGTTAGCAAGACAAGGGGAAGGTGAAGAGTGTAATAACAAAGTAGCCAACTCTTAATTTACAGCTAAATTGAAATAGTCAACATTAAATGTCCCACAAAACAGGAGTACAATACTGAGATAGGAGCGCAATATAACATAAGCATCGGTATGAATATGGGTGAATGTGCTAAAAATGAACAATGTAGAAGGAATTCAGCTATTCACACTAACAAGCATCTACAGTAAGTGAGACTAGCTGTCAAGTATCCGCAATCCGGTGAGCACAAATTCAGAGAAAAGTACGGGCTGCGAGCGAGACAATGCAATAGTCTTTACTGACAAAAAAAAAATGAACTCCAAGAGGGCATACAAAAACGGAAGGAAGCTCAGAGAGTCAAAAAATAAACTATTCATAATATAAGATATCATACATGGGAAGACAGTGGGCTGGAATACTGCAGGCAATATCTGCACTCACAAACAAGAGTCTGAAGATGCAAAGACAAATGACATGTTACCTTAAACAGAAACATCTATGTATTTTTATCTATGTAATGATTCTCCCACAGAACACAGTGATGTCTCATTGGACTGATCTCATTAGCGCTGCTCATGCGCGGTGTGACAGTTTCCCTCCCCTCCATGGAAATCCCGAATTAGGGCCACTTCCAGGATTTGACAGCAGCCACAAATGTTCCTCTGGAATGTACTCTTCCCAATTCACAGGATACTACAGAATCTTGCCATTCCAGAGAATCAGAAAAAGAGGAGAAATGTGTGGATAAGCCATTGAGGTGCCCCATTCATATTGGTCTACTGAGGTCACATGTACTAGGGTTGACCCCTGCTAGCGAACTGGATCTTCTACACCACAGGAACCAATGTAAGGCAGAGTGACACTGAGAGACTCAAGGATAGGAACAGACAGCCATACCCCTTGACCTAGTCGTGCTGAAGGCATAGGCCTCATTTTGTGGTTTAATTGCTGCTACTGGTATTTCAAATGCTGAGAGATGAGGTCATTCTCCATGCTTTTTTGCATCTGGTCGCTAAAACCTCTGCAGACGGGATGGTGACATTCGTTCTCCTCCTTGAAATGCATGATGGGATAGGACCATCGGTGACTGGGAAGTGTTGAGGATGGAGGAAGTCGATCAGAGCCTTTTTGGATTTTTTTTTTTTAGATGAAGTGAATTGTGTACATGTATGCAAATGTAGTCCACGGTCTCATGAGAGTAATGGAGATGCCCAACTGTCTATTTCCAGGTCCACCTAGGCTAATTGAAGCACTATAGCGGTAAGCTGCTGGAGCTGGCCTTGCTTCCCCCAAGGCCTTGTGCCCTGACTGCATAATGGTTAGACACAAAAGATTTCATATGATGCAAAAGCAGGCGAATCCTTGCCATTACATGGGTTTTTCCTCCAAGTACTCCTGTATTCAAAGGGATTTGCAATTAGGCAAACTGGCATCTCTACAGTTTGTGAGAATGTTCTCCTGCATGATCCCTTATGCTTCCTGGGAAAGGCTTCAGGCTCCCTGCAACCATGTATAAGTGGTTAGAAGATGGCTGGATAGATAACAACACATTTTTTTTTACATCATTGATACTGAGGCGAGGGGCGGCATGGTGGTGCAGTGGTTAGCACTGTTGCCTCACACCTCTGGGACCCGGGTTCAAGTCTCCGCCTGGGTCGC
>JABFDZ020000066.1:9146258-9188439 GCA_019775955.2 Pollimyrus isidori | reverse complement strand
CCACCAAAGAGGTGACGTTCCATGTCCCTAGAGCTAGCTTCTGCAGCCGAGGATCGGATCGCCAAGGTCCCCGACCTCGCCCACCGCCCAACTCACACTGCACCCGACCCCTATGGCCCCTCCTACAGGTGGTGAGCCCATTGGAGGGGTATGGGGAAAATCAGTAGGAAAAATGTGGGAGAGAGGATGGGCTTTTTAATTATAAGAGCTACAGATGTATGAATCATGCCAGATGAGACCAGCTACAATAAACAGGAACTTTTCATGGTCTCAGACATAGCCTTATGTTTTATTAATGCCCTTGGATCGAGCCTTGATGGTTCCAGAGAGAGAGAGAGAGAGAGAGAGAGAGAGATGCAAAGATGAAACATAGTGGTGCAAAACCCACTGGAGCAAATAACAAATGATAACAAAATATATGCACATGGGAATTATTAGTAATATTGGGCTGAACTATCCTGCTGGTGGCCACACCAAGTAGAGGGTGCTGGACTGCTCTGCATTGCTTTTTAGGGACTAGTTTTTAGGAAAACATCAGTGAATCATTTTGCTAAATGGACATAGCTAGGAACACAGGCTGGAAAAGCAAACAACTGGAAAAAATTGTGCATATTTAGGGAAAATAAGAATAGCTGGAGACAATGCAATTCCGTTCCATTTCACTGCAAGCAGCAGATTTTTTGAGCAGAGGCAAGATATGCTACTTTATTTAATACTGGACAGTACTTGATTTCACATTTTAATGCCACCATTCAGATGTGGAAGAACTTCCTCCATTTTGTGTAATGTACTTTTTCTATCATTTTTTCTACCAAGACTGACTTGTAATTCTGTAAAAATCCTACACTGTGAAGTAACAGTATGTCGTAATCCATTTTGTCAGGACTTGGTGTGGCTCTCATATAGTATTGGCTCAAGCTATTTGACACTTGAGTTATTCATGATCATATATTTGACCTACTAAATTGATAGGCACTAGCATCGGGCTAAGCTTATATTGTCCATTGCCCTCATGTTTCAAATAACATGGATGAGTTGAAGATAGAACTGTCATTCTACTCGGACACAAATCTAAACAAAACGGTGTCAGGTTACATAAATTCTTCATTTGACTGTGTACCAGGCTAGGTCATGTCTCAGGTCACCTGGAATTTAAGCCTTGTGATATGTGTATGTGTGATTCTACAAATACCAGAGGATTGCTTGTTTCCCTCCTGTTAGAAACTGCAGAATTGGTTGGTATTTTCTTTACACATTTGGACAGAAAAATCACATCTGACTTAAAATTAAGCCATTTCGCTGAAATAAAATAGCATTTTCAGTAGACACACGTTGGGAAATCTTTAAAATGTTGCTCATATAAAAGGAGAAAACCTTTAAGATTTGGCCAGTGCTGGACTCCATTAGATGTCTGGTCTGCATACACCAGTGATTCATTTTCAAATTTAAAATCTTGTTATTTAGCTGCTTGTGCCAAAATGAACGTGCCTCTGTTTCTCCAGGGGGGGTGGGGACTTAAACAAGCTTGAGCTCTACTGACGGAGGGACAGCAGAGGCCTTGCACGATAGTTCCAGTCTGTTTCCTGCCAGTAGGATGAGGACAGTCATAGATGGGCTGCCACACTGGAACGGAAAGCCAGAGCTTATGGATTGGGAATTGCGCATCTCGCAAAGGAGGCAGCATCTACGTTCCAGTCGTGCAGAGATCTCATCACCATTGCAATCTGAATCTTCATCATCATCATCTTCATAAGCATCAGTTTAGTGGCTCAGTGGGAAGCACTTATTCCTGGTATTGCGGGTTCAAATCTCGCTTTTGTGTCCTATGCCTGGAGTTTGCATGTCCTTCCAAAGCCTGGAATGCTTCTTCCAGCAGTTCCATAGACACTCAGGCTCAATAGAATCTCTAGTCTGTCTTTAGCAAATGCTTGTATGTGTCCTATGATGACCCGGCAGCCCGTTTGGCGTTTTTTTCACTCTGCTGGGATATTATTTTAAAACTCGTCAATAATGTTACTAAGAAATTGAAAATCAGCAGTCTGTGGTCAAAACACTGAAGGACCTTATTATATTAGTTATACGTGTAGATGAATTACAAAGTGTGTTTTGGTTGCGAGTAGCAGAATGACAAAGGTCTTATTATCGTGTCTGCAGTTGTGGAAGCATGTTGTGGCTGGTTAATTTCTGTTCTAGGTGGAAAACCGGGAAAGACTTGCAAGTCCCTTTTCCATTGGGAAATCAAGGCAACAGAAGAGATAAAAGAGACCATTGCCTAGCTGAGAAAACACAGCAACATTTTTGTTATAAATTATAAATATGTATAATTTGGATGCCCTGGCAAATTCAGGAGGCCCAGCAGCTTACGATGGCCCTTTAATATGTAAAATTTTGCATAAAATTGGGCAGTGGGTCAGAATTTACACTGATCAGAAGATTCAAACCACTGATAGGTGAAAATGAATAGCATTGCTTATCTTGTTAAACTGGCACCTGTCAAGGGTACCATTATATACTCGCTGGTCACTATATTGGGTATACTATGCTAGTCGCAGGATGGACCCATTTTTACCTTCAGAACTGCCTTAATTCTTCGTGGTCTAGATTCTATTAACTGCTTGAAACATTTTGGCATATGATTTGGTGATTAGATATTTGCTACAATGAGCACTTTAACAGGTGTACCTAATAAATTGGCCAGTGAGTGTATATTAGGCAAATGAACAGTCAGTTCTTGAAGTTGACGTATTGGTAGCTGGTATTTTTATATTGCATATAGATATGTGTGTGTGAGTGTGTGTGTCATTTAACTGGGGACGCAGCAGGATACACTACGGGAAGAAGGCAAGCCAGGCAGTCCAGTCAGTGGGATGCTCTAGTCAATGTTCTGCGAGGAAACCTACCTTGGGTCCTGGCATTCATTTGGATGTTACTGTGTACCACCTACGTAAACATTGCCACAGATCAAGTAACCCCTTCATGGCAACGGAATTCCCCAAAAGCAGTGGCCTTTTTCAGCATGATAATTTGGCCTGCCACACTACAAAAATAGTTAAGCAATTTTTAGAGAAACATGAAAAAGTTTAAAGTTAAAGGTGTTGACTTGGCCTCCAAATTCCCCAACTCTCAATCAATATCTGTGGGATGTTCTGCAAAACAAGTCCGATGCAACTAACAGGACATAAAGGATCTGCTGCTAATGTTTTGATGCCAGGTGCCACAGGACACCTTCAGAGGTCTTGTGGACCCATGCGTTGATGGGTCACAGCTGTTCTGGAAGCATGAAGGGGGGGGGCGCTACACGATATTAGGCACCTTCAGCGGTTATGGCTGATTGATGTATATGTATATAAATATATAGTTACATTTCTATATTATAATAGATTATATTTCAATTAACATCAGTTTTTTGATAAATCAGGAAGCAGAACTACAGTTACAATAAGTGTAGAATGTACTTCTTTGTAGTCATATAGCCCAATTCTGGAGTAATAAATGACGGATGCTTTTTGTATATGTTACTCATGGTAAAGTTACAAAAGGTTTTTGAAGGTCACCAGTGTGCTTCTGCATTATGCTTATTGTCTTTTATAAAAGGCATTTATTATAATCCACTTTGCTGGCTGCAGATGAAGTGCCATTGCATTTGGAGAATTACTGATTATAGCACGGTGACTTTAAGGAATAATTAAGGAAAATGGAAAATGATGACAGATATATTTTCTTGTGTTATATATAAAACGTCTTAAGGAGATGATGAATATGTTTTGATGCCAGACAACTCAAGGGAAATGGCTGCAAATGCAGCATTTTCTCCAAGAGAAATATTTTTGATTAAGTTAACCGGGTGACAGTTGACTTATCTGTTATAAGTTGACATACCACTGATGAACAATTTATGGTTATTATTATTAAAAAAATTAAAAAGATAAAAACAAACAATTTCCCAAATCTGTTAAATTTGTTCTTTTCACCTACAGTTCCACACCACTTGGTCTCAAAGGGTCAAGTACTGCAGGTTTTTGAATATATTTTAATTAGTATATGATTTGCACCTGAACTGCCATTTGGGCAGCTTACAGAGCCGTGAAAAAAATAATAAAGTAATTAAGGACTGAGGTACAGCAGACACCCGCGCCTTGCAGGCCAAGGGTAATACTCTCCCCGTGATTAGGTTTGCATTTAGAAGATGTTAAAAGTGTTAGCTTTAGTTGTTGGCCCCACTGTCACCCCCAGTATCTAACACCAGAATATACAGCACCAATCAAAAGTTTGGACACACCCAGCTGTCTAGAAAAGGAAGTGATGATGTCACATGACCACACAGCAACAACAATTTGGCAGAGTTTGACCAGAGACCAGAAGGGAAAATGGCCAGTGGATTTCTGTGGAGAGGTGTGTCCAAATTTTTTACTGGTACTCCTTTGTTAGTCTAGAATTGTTAAGATTTCTTTCGTAGATTGAACAAAGACCTGTTTATAGAGTTTGGGAGGGTCTCCCTGTGAAAAAATGTTGAAATGCCATTGAATGTACTGTATTAGAAAGCCTGTGCAGTGAATAACAAACTTTATCTATCCATTTCCCATCAGCAAAGTAGCATTTCACAACTCAGGGTCAGGTGTTAAGGAAAAACACATTCGCTCTCTGAGTTCATTGTAATGAGTCAAAATAAATTTAAGTAGCAAGTTCACTGCGTATAACAACAGCAGAAAGTCTAAACTATATTAACGATTTGAAACATATCAGATTAGCAATGTATGTAGAAGAAATATAATAGAAATATCATTAAAAATACTGCAGTTGTAAGCTTTTCAATTTTATACTCATAATCATAATAGGAGTTGTGTGAAATAAAGGTGTCATAAGTTAACATGAGAAAAAAGGTGATGAACCACGGAGACGCTCTGAGACAAAGGGGTATATTAATAAAACTGAAGACAGTGGAGAAAAGCAGGAAGAAAGGGACCACAAGATCTCAAAAACAAACGGAAATAAAATAACAGGCAAAAGAAACCTTAAAGTAACACAACCAGGGAACAAAGCAACTGAGGGAGTAGGGAGGAGAAAACAAGCAGAGGGACAAACACACAGCAACA
Source organism: Pollimyrus isidori (assembly GCA_019775955.2). Classification (NCBI taxonomy): domain Eukaryota; kingdom Metazoa; phylum Chordata; class Actinopteri; order Osteoglossiformes; family Mormyridae; genus Pollimyrus; species Pollimyrus isidori. The sequence goes on along the minus strand of JABFDZ020000066.1, from coordinate 9,183,346 downwards.
TGAACAATGTCTGACTGACAAACGGAGTGAGAGCAGGTACTTAAATACATACCAAGTCAACCAGGGTTATGAAGGAACAGGTGCGGACCATAACATAATTAACCGAACAGCAAGGCACAAGAAACGGGCATCAGATGGGGTACATTACACCAACTGGAGGAAACTAGGGACCATTACTGAACACCGAAAACAGGAAACAGTACTAACACTAATGGTTACAACACTAGGAAGAGACTTGGAACAAAAGTATAAGCAGAATCAAAATTAAACAGGGCACAAGCAGGGTAAACCAAAACAAGATCACGAAGCAAAGGCAATCGCAGGCACAAGGAAAAAAAAACACAACCAGTGGGGTTTGGCATTGGAGCCACATGCTCAAACCATAGAGTCATGTGGTGGTGTGGGGAGCAGGGGAACACACAAGGGACTCAGGGCTACAAGACAGAGGAGGGAACAGAATGGCAAGTGACACCTGCTGCCCAAATGGGGACAAAGCACTTGGGATAGAACCAGATGGGCACAGACCCTAATAAGCCAGGCCCAGGGAGGTACTAAAGCAAGCAAAGCCAGTAGAGTTTACAGACACGGTGAAAGAGACAAGATCATCTAAATCTTACCAAAACAGTTCATACTTATGCACTGTATATGTAATTGAATGAAAGAATGGTGGTATTATTATAGGAACTGCATAGTGATGATTCATTGTCCTGTGACTTAAGCATAAATTGCAACATAATTACAAAGTAATATGTTAATGCTGCCAGCATCACCGTTAGCGGTGGTTGACCTTGTGTTAGAAAGTAGCATATTGCTGGAAAGGGTGGGAATGTGGCCAGGGACCAGGAAGAGAGCACGAGATACCATGCAGGACACGTTCCCCGGGAGTCACTCTTAATGCTCCGTGCCGATACTCCGCTTTGTTCAGCATAACGGAGTAAATGCTCTGGCGGTGACACCCACCCACCCCGTGCAGCCGCCTCGCTAATTAGCTCTGATTAGGTTAAAATAGGCTTGCATTGATCCCCCTCTTTCCCCTCTCTGGCTAAGGTGGTACTGTCTCACATAAACAATGCTCCTTGCAAAAACACCGCAGCCAATAAGACAGGAGAGGTGATGTTCTGTGCAAACTGAAGTCTTACTTTGCCATAGTACAGCAGTAAATGGTGATCTGTGGCACGTGAGTCCCAACCCACAAAACTGCCCCCCGCACCCCACCCAATAAAATATTATGTTTTGTTATATATTTTTAGTCAGTGCATACTCCAGATATGTAATTTTAGAGTTTTGTATATAATTTTTCTATAATGTAGAGAACAGTAATAAATAAGTATTTCTGTGGGATCCAAACCTTTGACTTGTATGTATAGAAGGTGATTGTATGTGTTCCATAATTATGGAATGATTGTACTTCCTCAGAAGCAGTTCCGGAACCCTTTTTAAATACCTTCTCCAGACTAGGTACTTTGTTCAAACTCCTGGGGGGTGCTTACAGTAATACAGGTATAATGTTACATCATTTTTATTCTGTTGGAAATGAAAGATTAATCTGCTGGCCAGATTTGATATGAATCATAAACATGTCATGGGTCATATAATTAAAAGATAAATAAAATGCTGTGTCCTGTTTTGATCATGATCGATCTGCCCAATAACCAACAAAACAGCTTATTTATGTTTTGGTATATGAAATTATGTGTGAAGTTTCACCTACAAACGTTTTGCAACTTGCGTGCATATTTAGTGCAAAGACCCCAGTTTGTGTGGTGTGAAGGTGACACATGAAGCTACAGGCAGGAGCTACAAAAGATCCTGGTGGACACGACCCAGGGAGTTGTAAACTAGGACCATGTTTGGGATCTTTGGTGCAAAAGTGCCTATACTCATCTTAAATCGTGACATTTACCCGTATGATGTCACGCTAACATTATGTGTAATTGTAATTAGCACTGTATTATGCCGATTGATGGGAATGTTAATTCCGAGAGCAGAACCATCATATCGCATTCCAAATGCCGCAAATTTACCACGCTGTTACAGCCTCTTAGCAAGGCTTCCACGATCACTCTGCACAGCCTATGATGAAAGATATTTGGAAGAAGCAGATGTAATGTTTTGTTTTCTCTCTTGGCATTCGATTCCTGGTAGACCAGGATACAAGATAGATGATTTTGGAATGAAGTAGCGCGAGCAGTGAGTGAAGGCAAGGCTGTCATTATCTCCAAGGACTAATGGGATTCTGAGCTCAATGAAGACAGACGCCCCTGTGGGGGGGCAAATGAAGTATCGCTGGAAATAGCATGAAGCTGTAGTTACTGAGAACATGCTGCAGAGCGGCTAAAAGAACCATAATCAAAACAGCCTGTTAGTTCTCAAGTCAAAAGGACTTTATCTTTACGCTAACCGTACTGCGGAACACGATGCGGCAGCAAACAAATGATGAAAGGGGAGATTCACAGTTATTTTAAATAAGTGTATAACACTGAGCTCTGCAAGATAAGGACAGCAGTTATATATAATTGATGGTAATAAACAATCAAGCAGCAATGAAAACAAGGATAAAAACCAACAGTGCTAGTAAACTGAGAATGAAAGAATAGAAAAAGGAGCAACAAGGTTTTGAGTGTCCCGACAGCCGTGGGGATGAAGTGTGGATGTTTACCAACTCGCGCACAAAAAATGCTTAAATCTGACAAATGATTACTGACTGATTTGCATATGACAACTACATATATGCTTCACGGGGAAAATGCGGTGATGCTTTACATCGATGGCACAATGCCTTCATAATGCATTCATAAAACATTCAGCACAGCTTCATAATGAATTCATAATGCAGCTTGTACTGTAAGTATACCTTAACATACTTAAACAGCTTTGATATAAATTAAGAAGCATTATATGATTAATATTACATTGTTATTATCATTTAATATTTATTATTAATGTATTTTAAAGTTGTTAAGAAATATTAGAATGCTAAGGTATCCTTACAGTACATGATGCTTATAAATGTTCTACAAATGCATTAGGAAGGTGTGTTAAATGTTCTATGAATGCATTATAAAGGCATTATGATGGTGCAGTTAATGCAAAGTGTTAACGAATATACTTTACAAATATTTTGTAGAATGCAAGCTGTCACCCTTACCCCCAGGAAGCATAAAAATGGGAAAGACCTTAAATGGGCAGCCAGTATACTGCAGAGCAGACACCAGCATACCCAGAGGAAACCTCTGCAAACATGGAAGCTCTACACACAATGCCATGGACTGAATTGAACCCCAAGTTGTGGTGTTCCCCCCCGAAGCACCATGAGTGATCTCATCCATCCATTTCCAAACCGCTTAACCCATATGGGTTGCGGGGGGTCCGGAGCCTATCCCAGAAGCAACAGGCACGAGGCAGGGAACAACCCTGGACAGGGGGCCAGCCCATCATAGGGGACACTCACACACCAATACCTACAGGCAATTTGACAACCCCAATCAGCCTCAGCATGTTTTTGGATTGTGGGGGGAAACCGGAGTACCCGGAGGAAACCCCACGACGACACGGCGAGAACATGCAAACTCCACACACATGTAACCCAGGCGGAGACAGGAACCCGGGTCTCAGAGGTGTGAGGCAACAGCGCTATCCACTGCACCACCACGCCATGAGTGATCTCTTATTAAATAAATATTCATGATGATAAAATGAACTTTAATTTTATCACGATCCTCAGAAATCATCCTCTGAAGCAGACCTGTGAGGGCCTCTGAAATTTTGTGGCAGACCTTGACACAAGTTCTCATAAGCAGCTACAGGAGTACAGACTCCTTAAGTGGATGCCTTACCTTTTTCATTTTTGTGTTGGATGGAGGGTTAATGTGTGACTCTGTGGGTGAGGAATCTGCGCCCATAAATCTGCGCCCAAGAATGGAAGGTCACCGGTTTAAATTCTGTGGCTGGCAGGGTGATGCCACCATTGGACCCTTGATCAAGGTGCTTAACCACAATTGCTCTAGGGACATTGTCTGCTTGCTCTCTGATCTTCGCTTGTATGTCGCATTGAACAAATGTGCCCACTAAATATGTTAGTATAATATTTAAAATGAATTTTTAAATAGCCCTTTTCAGAAGTAGTCTGAAGTCCATGTGATGTTCATGCCACAGAGTCACTTGACACTTTTCCTACCTGTTTACTGATATATTTATGTAATTAACAGCGGCATCACAGACTCTTATGATGTTGCAGATCAATATTGATAATATTTTGAACTGACAGCCATATTTATCGACATAATTCCAGGACTCACAATGCCTCCTACTTTTTGCTTCTAAAGATATCTTTATCAAAGATGGCCATGCCAAATATTTGGATTCTGAACTCCCAGGTGGTTGTCCTCAGTGAGCTTTCCTGTAAAGGTTCATTTTTAATCTCTCCTCTGCTCTCATCTTTTTATTAAAGGCCTGAGTTGGTTGTTTATTTAAGGTTTATTAGCTAACAAAGAAAGCACTCATAATTGGATTTATGAAGTAAGCCATCTAATTGTGTTTCTCCCAATACAATGAACCTATTTATATAGAATGTAATATCAATTACTGTACTTATTATTCATTTACTGAGTATCTCTCTTGAAATTCATGAATATTTATAGGCGATCGGGGTGCCAGTGGAAGAGCTGCCAGCATTGACTGTGGATATCTTTTGGTAACTGTCTTAAAATGGTTGTTGCTCAGTTGTGTGAGCACTCAGAATGTAACTTAATAGGAGAGTAGCCCTTTGCCACACTAGAGGGCCAGATATCAGGGGAACATAGAATAAAGCTTCAAGTTTAATTTAACCGAGAAGTTAAGTAGCATGGCAACGTTTGGATTGTAGAGAAACACCCCTTGCAACTACATTCCCATACTTAGCATAGCATGAATTTGTTAACATGGTCACAAGTACCGAAAGAGTGACTCTCGTAGCTTTAAAACTATGGCTGCTGAGTGCATACTAATCATGATCAGCTTTATTCACCGAATACTTCACATATACTTGTACATGGAATTGATTATGGGGGAAATGCGCTTGTGAAACACAAAACAATTGGCACAACAAATACTGCAATGACGAGAGGAATTAATGTACATATACAGTAGCACCACATTCACAGACAATATGAATATGCATGACAAGTTAATTTCTACAGTTGCTAGAATTTTTTTGTGCATGTCTAAAGAAGTGCTAGATCAGATAAAAAATGATTTGGTAGAAATAAAGACTGGAATTTGAAGCATCACATGTACAGTAAGGTAATCCCTTAAGAAAAGCATTTTTGTGTATACGTATATATGTGAATATCAGAAATATTCTACGCCCTTTAATAGTGTATTTTTGATTTTGCAACACTGTTGTCAGATTTTTTAAATCAACATCCGCTACTTTAAATAAAATAAATCAAAACATAATACAGAGCAAAAGAAGTGGCATGAAAAGAACTAAAACAGCTGTTATGAGGTTCCTATGTGTCACTATGTGACCTAAGGCATGTGACTTAGGGTTCAAGTCCCCTCGTGGTCAGACGTTAAGAATTTCACCTGTGTTCTTCAGTGGATTCCTCCAGACACTCTCCCATCCTAGCCCAAAAACATGCTAAGATTAATTTGAGTTACCAGATTGCTATGAATACTGTGCTGTTGTTGTTTGCTGCCTCGGGCCCCGGTGACCCTGCATAGGACATATGGGTTCAGATAAGTATCCGGCATTTCAAACTGGCTTAAATAATCTCGACTAGGGATGCATGCAATCATCTTTTTGTCAACTTGCTTTTTTGATTCATGAATTTTTATAAGCAATCAGGGTGCATCTGCAGTGTCTCCTGCTAAAACACTTTGAATAACAGGCCCACAACAAATTAATACCTTACAGACTGGACTAAATACCCCAACCTAGGGACATATGCAGTTCATTTTTTTTTGTCGCCTTCCTTTTTAATACTAACGCTCGTAACTGTAGACCTTCTCACACTCATGACTGTAGGTTTCCTAGGATCTGTAAACAGCATGGACGTAATAAAAGGGACACTCCTGGCTCCACCTTCTGAAAGCAGTGTGACATTACATGAGAATCAACAGCATTAATACATTCGGTAATATAATAGAATTTTAACATTCCTGTATGAGGTTCGCCCAGCTCTGGTCTAATAGGGCAAGAATCTCGCAGTTTTTATAATAAATCCTACTTACCACCCAATTTGAAACTAAACACCAGATGTGGTGAATTACAATATCAGTAATTGCTCCAGTGAAGCAGCTGGGGCCTCAGCCAAAGCGCATGCTGTCACGAAGCAGGTAAGCTAAGGCACTTATCTACTTGAACGTGACTAACCTGGTTTGCTGTGCAAGTGATGGATGGAAAGAAAATGGGGATCAGCAGCCTAAATGATATCCAAACAAACCCTCCCATGATACTGTATGTCCTTAGAAGCTGGACCTAATTAATGAGTCTGTTTGGTACTAATAATCCAATATTCTCCACAGATAATAATTGGTCATACAGAACAGGACAAAGGGACAAAGGCTTGTATTCACTACAGTATCTCTTGTTCATTCTCCCAATTTTCCCCTAATAGTGACACTTTTTCCTAAGCATTGTGGGACAGATTGTGGCTGATTTAACTCAATTACCAGGGTGTTTGTGCTGCTCCGGTGAGGGATTTTCTCCAGGGGTTTAATGTGGTCTGGGCTGAGTGCGGAATTGTAAACACTGGTCCCATCAGTCATAGATAAATAGTTTAAGAACTTTACATGCAGAGGGTGTCAAAGCTCCTGAACCCCAAAGCCAACCTCATAAGCATGGGAAGACGTTCTGAGTTCATGTTGCTGAAAATAAAAACACCTTAAGGCTGGTAGCCTTTTTTGAGAAAGTCACTTCTGATAATTACTATAATTCCCCACAGTATTTTGACACAGCATTACCACAAGTGACCAGTGGGGGAGCTGAAGCATCCTCAGAGCCGCAAATTCCAGCGCTAATACTAGCTCATACGATCACGCAGAAGTAGCGTCTGTTCACCTCTCTAGGAACAATTTTTGCTGCTTTTCTGTGTCTGCTGATATTTCTTCCTTTCACCTTTAAACATCCATTTTCATTAACTGTCACTTTTGCTTCAGGTACCACGCGTACACCCTCACGCACACACTGTTATCTCGTCCACGTCCAGCCCAGTCCTCTACGCAAGCACGAAAGTGGTCATAAAATTATATGGCTTTCATTGTGTCCATTGTTCACTTCCAGACTTATAAATATTCAAGCGCATTACAATCCAGCACTCCATTATTATTTAATAGACATTAAGGTTGCGGTGAATTCTTAAAGGGGGGGATCAGGCTGACATAGAATTCTGAGCGGTCTTGGGAAGACCCCTTCCATCACAGCCCTGTTATGGATTCACCTCTGCGGTGTCAACAGGCTGCTCCCAGCTCGCACGGCTACTGCTGCTTAAAATGCTCGACCTCATTTTTCCTGGACCAGCCTTAGATATATGCATTAGCTTTTCTCTTTCTCTCTCCTCGCTTACCGGCTGGTGGCATCGACAGAATTCAGATGAGACTGATCCTTGAGGTGTAGACAGGCTTGGTTTAATAGATTCCAGGATGTCTTTCCTATCCTTGTCCATATCGGAAATGGCAGCCCGTTTCACTGACGGTACAGTATTTTTTGACGGTGACTGCCATCCATCGAAAAATAACTTGTAGAATGTCTCCCCTTTTCCTCTCATTTTGTCTTTTACATTAATACCTTACTACCAGTCTGAAGAACTAGAAATTGACACATAATTTATGTAACGCAGCGGGTCGGTACGGTTTTATAGAATCCCTTCTTTTACTATACAGTACATTCCAATATCTCTTGTGTGGAATCTTATCCCAAAATGAACAAGTATGTTCATTCTTAATTATTCTGACTACTAATCCTGGAAAAGGTTGTCCGTCACAATCATACGGTAGAGCACAGGAGCAGAGGCCAACACACACACACACACACACACACACACACATACATGTGTGTTGGTCTTCCTATCTAAATGGGGACCGTCCATTAATTTCTATGGGAAAAACCCTAATCCCCATCACGACACCCTTAACCTCTACCCATCCCTAACTTTAACTATAAGTGACATGCTTTCACAGATTTTTATAAACCCGAGCTTATCCAAATGGGGACTTGTCCCCAAAAGTAGGGAAATTTCAGGTTTTACTACACTTTGTGGACAATTTGGTCCTCAAATTTTATCTATGCAAGCCCACACTCACACACATACACACGTTTGTATTTATATTGCAGCACCGGCGGGGATTAGCATATCCCAACAAGCTTGAGGGAAACTGTAAATAGCCCCTTGTTATTAGTTATTACACAGTCCACTGTGTTATTATTAATACTTGTAGTATTTCATATTGTCGCATGTGTCGACCTGTGTCATATATAAGCCACACACACACACAGACTGGCACACATGCACATGCAATGCAATCACTCCTCTAGGTTGATTGTGTTGCATTCAGGGCTTTATTTGGATTCATATATCAAGTAATCACAAGAATACTTATGAATGATACATCTTCAGGGTTTCTTCTTCTGTGTGAAAAACAACAGCGTGTAGGAGGCAAAAATCTGCAGAGACCCATGACTGGGATCTGTTTTGTCACCTTACTGTGAGACCCAGGATTAAATGATACCTGGCTGCCAAATAACTCTATCTTTTGTCTTGGTTCAGCAGAAATCGGTACTTTATTTATTTAATTATACTTAAACTATTGTGTCCATACAGTAAGAGGGGTCAATGCAGAAGGTTCTGGGGCAATTCTGCAGAGGCCCTGTTTAATGATATTGATTGAAGGCCGCAGAGCTGGAATTGAAGCGAGCTTTCTGCTCACACTGATTCTATAAGTCTATTGTTGCATCGCTGCCCTCTAGACCCCGTATTACTGATCACCGTTGCACGTTTTCGCTATGAGACTGCAGTCTAAATGAGAGCTTCTCTATACGAGGTTCATCGACTGCCTCTGGGCTTCATGGAGCTTATGAGGTTATAACACATCAGCCAATGGCTGCAGAGGCATATCAGATCAAAGTCAAATGTGGCTTTCAAGAAGGAATATGCAGAACCTCAAACTGAGACTTGGGGGGAAATGAAAAACGCTTCAAAACACCGTCGTAATATCCTGTCAGGATGGGTCAGTGATTATTATACCCTATAATTTATTAGGAATCCTTGGAGTCTGAAACCGTAATGGGTTTGCAGAGAAGCAGAGCTCATCCTGCTGCCTAACTGTTTATTTTGGCCTCCTGGGTCTTTATTGACATCAGAATCGCTGATCATGTACAGCGGATCCCGCACGCCTGTTTCCGTCAGCTTCTGGAAGCCGCTGGGAGTCTGCTTCTGCTCAGTCACCCAGAAGCACGCAATAGCATATGTAGCGGAGCACAGCCACGGCACAGGAGAGCCAGCGACAGTGGGCGGGGCCATTGTAATCATAGGACTGCTGGGTGATCATGCCCTTGCGTAGACATGCTCTCAGAGGGGCGGCTGTGCGATTCTCAGGGGCCCCTCTGTCGTGCAGCCAAGACCGGCCTGCCTGCCACATTCAGGGTGGATAGAGATTCTCCATATGGTTTGATAGTGAGAACAAACACACTTATGCCAAGAACAAGGGCACAAGCTCTGTGCTACAATCCCTTTATTAAACCCACTCATGTGTACAAAAAGCACAGCTTGAAGGACTTGACTCTTATCCTTGCTTTGCCTCTGACTTACTTATATAAAATTATTTACTGAATTAACTTCACTTCCTCTGAAATTAGACTGTAGGTAATTTATTTTTTATATTCTTTTAAAAACAGCTTAATGAGCACAGAATGTGCATTTATTATTATTATTATTATTAGTAGTAGTAGTAGTAGTAGTAGTAGTAGTAGTAGTAATAGTAGTAGTATTATTAGTATTATTATTATTATTATTATTATTGTATGTTTTAATAAATACTTAAGAAAAGCAAATAATTGTATGTCTACACAGAGACTGAATCCATTCAGATCTAAGTGACTTATCCTCGGAAACTTGTGACACTATCATGATCGCCATAATCAGGTGCAGGACAATTAGCTAAGAGGAGGAGTGATATCTCACGCCAGCATTTTTTTTTCTTTTTTTTTTGGTTCTCAGTCTCTTCTCACCTAAAACACCTTGGCAACTCTGCATGCTGTAAAACCTGGCACCTAGCAGTCGCTGTCAGTGATTCATCGTGTTTTGCTATTGCCAAGGTCAGAGCGGAGTGCGGTACATGGATATCATAGAGTGTGAGCTGACTGTATTTAAATGACGCAGACATTTTCCAGGTAGCTGGTGGCCGACAGGACGACATCCATTCCAGGACAGTGAAAGTCATACACAAGAACTGGATTTAATCCTTGAACCCACAGGCTGGGTGCTTTTTATGACACTGGTAGCAGGAGATAATATTACATTATGAATTAGGTCCAGTCTCATAACCATTATAATGAATGATTTATGTGTTTTACCAGTGTTCATCTAGCAGATGCAGTTGAATAATGTGTTTTTGTAGGTCTATTCATCTCACTACGAGAATTTCACTATATTGATTTTATGGGATTAATTTGCAGTCACTGCAATTCATCCTTTGAATGAAGCGTAGTTTTCTTTGAATTATGTTCATTTAAATTATTATATGATTATTATAGAAATTGACGAATAAGAAAAGAGAACGTGCCATATGAGCAAGAAGCTCGAAAGATAAAGATCATGAATAAATAAAGCCATCTAACCAGGTCAGGAAAACACATCTACAAATATGACTGCAGACTTACAAAGTTTTCAAATAGTTCTATTGAGAAAATAATCATCAGTGTTTGGATGTGGCAATTTATGCCACAAACCATGTTTACATGGATTTTAAACACTTTTTTTTTACGGACATCCTTGTTGTTTCATATTAAATATGTTATTTTGTTTTGTTATATCATATAGTTGTAACCCTTTAAAAGTAACTGCAAACCATTATTCAGTTTGTTTTATATCATAAATGCTTTAATTCAATTAAAAACCGTATAAAACATATTGCACATATTAAATCAATTGCACTTCCTGTTACAGATACACGTCTCTCTTTGCTACAGTACAAGTATCACAGAACCCTTCGTGTACAATTGTATTGGTGTGTAGAGTGAAGGAACAGCCAAAAACATGGGATTAGTGTGAAAACTGAGTTACTGACCCGTTACCCAGCAGGGCTCTTTATGGAGTTTCTCAAAACAAAAAAAAAAATCTAAAACCAAAAATAAAAAAAAATCCATAAACCTCTGAAGTTCTGAAGATGTTTCATGTTAAAACATGAGCAGTCTTTGCTCTTTTTGTAGCCCTGTTAGATTTTCCACAGCGTATACCCTCAGTGGCCACTTCATTAGGTACATCCAACTATTTCTGGCTAGGACCCACTTTTGCCTCCAGAACCACTACAAGAGTAGATGTGTTTTTTTTGTTCAGAGAAGCCACTCCACACAGTGCTTGTGGCTTTTCTGTTATCTTTAACAAGAATGGCCATTCTGCCCCGATCTCTCTCACAAACAAGGTTGTTTTCAGCCACAGAAATGCCGGTGACAGGATGCTTTTGCTTCGCCAGGCCACTCTCTGTAAACCCCAGACACTGGGTGTAAAGATCCCAGGAAGGTGGCAGTTGCTGAGAACCTAGAACCATAACTGAACCTCTGGACCCTGTCTGCTTCCTGTATATATATTCAGTCCCAGTCACATGACTGGCTGTTTGCAAGATCAAGTTGTTTGCATTAAAAAGCAGGTGTACCTAATTAAATTGTCACTGAACATAGAATTTCTGGCTGGAAGTATTTAATGTAAAAAAATATTTAATCAGAGTAACTGAGTGTAAAAATAAATGACCGCATCAAATGGTTGTTTGTTATCTAACCATAAAAAGAGATAAAAATCAGATTAATCACGTCACCATGTTTGGTACTGTAACAGGAATATCACTATTATTAATCTTACTTTAAGACTGATGTACTTAAATGTGAAACCAGTTGAATTTAACAATAAACGATGCATCATGGCCCTTCCACTATGATGCTATACAAATCTTTTGAGGGTCTTTCTCAGATTACATCATTTAGTAATACAATAACAGCTGATTCAAATTTGAATTGTCTGGACAATGAGAGTAGATGACGACAGATCACCAGTATATGTGACAAGCTGACCAAAGCAATGGGCATCAGTTCAGTGCATTTTCCTGTTAGAGGTAAATGGGTCGGCTTGTCATTTGACAGAAAGTTTCATTGATTATTTAAAAACAGGTAATGTCATAATAAAGCTTAAATATTTCTTTTAAACCTGTTTGCAAATTCCAGTTAAATTCAAGAGGCTGTATACCTTAATAAAATACAGTTCACAAATCTTTTTTTATTACCAGAATCTAATAAAGCAAAACAAGAAAGACATTTGCTAACATATTCCTATTTTATATACTTGTATCGTTCAGAAAATACACTGAGATGCCTAACCTAAGTATTATAATATAAATATAAAAATAGTCGCAATTTCTTCTTATTTTTTTCAGTGAATGACTGCAAATTCAAGGTATGTGGAGATTATTATTCTTCAGAGTATGAATGACATTTTCACTGCGGGTTTCTTTTACTTTGTTTCTGTCCATGAAGCCACCAGAAATGTAGTTTGTCCACAGAGAAAATTGGGGAAAAAAAATCCCAGAAACAACAGTTAGTAGCTTCTCATGGGTTCCAGGATAATACATTATATGTTCTTGCATGTTTGCGCCAGAGAAAAACATTTCTCTCTCTCTCAGTGTGTAAATGCAAGTGAACATGTGTATCTCGTGTGCGCACTGCATTCCATTATGGAAACATCCGTCCATTTGACAGCAATAGAAGGTAAGTTGTGCTTCGCCGCGATGCTTTCATGTGCTGTTGGGGAGGTTTGGAACAAAAACCAAGGCTTTGCCTGAAAAGTCTGTGGTTCCCTCGTGCTTAGCGTTCTGCCCATGTGCAGTTGAACCCGGGATAATGAAATGCAAAACAATGGCAGCAAACTCGTAAATAAATCATGACCACCGTGACATTTTGCAAAAAAACAACAACAAAAAAAATCACTCTGAAAGATTTCTGTCTGAAATGAATAAATAGATGGAAGGACGAACGCTAATCCAATTTGCTTCTCACCTTGCCGAACTGCAAATAAGTTGTGCATGGTGAAATTTCACGCCATGCTTCTGCAAATTAATCACAAGTGCGAATCCATTTTTTTTTTTTTAGGTGATTGCGATAAAAACAGACTCCGTGAGTTCCTAGCTTGTTTTTAAGCGAAGATAAACAATTTTTTTTTCTAGTTCAGCAATGTTTGGTGTCAATATCCCGGGTGTGAAGGGACAACCGATATCCTTTCTTTGAGTAAAAAAATAACATTTTAAAACCAAGTGGGCTTGATTATTTCAGAACCAAAGCTGCTGACGGAACAATCAAGAAAGCAGGCTTTCAGAGGAACCAGAGTTTCCAGCGGGCATGCTTCTTGGACTCCGTTTTAGACTTGCGTTTGGGCGTAGAGGTGAAGGCCTCGTGGGGGTAAGGCAGAGATGGGAGCTGTGTGTCCTCCATGGGGCAGAGCCTCTTCATCAGGGGCTGCAGCTTGTCCTCCTGCTGCTTGAAGTCCAGCTCCACGCTGCAACGACAACAGTACGTTCGCTGAAACATGCAAGATGGCGGCCCAGCAGCGGTCCCCTTTCCGCCCACGCGCGCCTTGTCACGGGATACAAGCCAGAGGCTTTTTCTTTCCCATCTCCTGCAACCCATATCTTATATTTTAAGGCTGAGTGCTGTGCTCACAGAGCCAAGTAATTAACTTGGGAAGTAGATTAATATTTAAACACGATTTATGACTCCATGGAAAGAAAACGTAACATTTTCAGCAGTGGAGACTCAAGTACGACATTTTCTCTGTCACGATATGTAAACTTACTCCATGGGCTATCAGTAAAATCAGGCTTATACATCTGGAGGCAAAGCAAAATTGCTATATTGCAGATTTTATTCAACCAGTCATTCCCTTATTATTATGAAAAAAACACCCTGCAAGACAACTTTTTATGGGACTGTATGGGAGTTTTATTACAAAGAAGCAGAAAACTTAACAGTAATTAATGCATTGGTCTGCTGTAAACAACCATCATCCAAACAGCATGAAGCATTTCTGCTTGCTTGCACAATTATATTCTCAAGAATGTTTTTCTTCACAATTACTTGAATAAATTATCTGGTCGGGAAATCTTTGATTTCATCACATTTGGTGCCGGTTCAGTACCTTGTGCTGCAGCTGTTGCCTTGGGAACGTTCAATCAAAATGACTCGATTCAGGTCTTACAAGGAAACATCAAATAAATGTGTGCGATTCCAAGATACGATTAATCCAGTCTGGGGTGTCGAATTTAATTTAAGTGGCACATGAGCCAGTAGAATGCCTGACAAATCATTCACGTTCAAGGGGAGTTTGCTTGGGGTGGTATGTGGTGCTGGAGGTTGCAACTTTATGTCTCTGAGAAGAAGGTAGGCTGCTGGTTTAATTCCCTGGGCTGCAAGAATGATGTCCCCATTGGGACCTTGTGGAGTGCCTGTAACCCCATTTGCTACTGGTATTGTATCAGTAATAACTGACTGCTTTCTCAACTGTACTTTGTTTTGATTAGAAGTATTCGATGAACAAACGATAGAATTGCAGAGCAAACATCTTCTAGTTTTTGACTATATCTCATCAAAAGCTAGTATACTAGTAATTAACTATTTTACCTTGCTGACAGAGTACCCATAAGAATCTGCAATTCCCATTTAAATATTCCGATTATGTTGTGCATGGATGTACGGGAAAATGCATCTACGCCGGCTTACATATTGGTCATAGTCCCTCCGTAGTGATTCAGCCGGCTGAATCTTGCCTAGTGTAATGTTAAACTCAGAGTAATAGAGTCACTGCCAAGAATTAATCTCTTGAAGAAAGTGCTGGTCAATAGCTAAGTAAATTAATTTAATTAGAAAAATGCTCAAAAGTTTAATTCACGGCATTTACATGATAATCAGGGTGCAGGTTGGTCATCATATGGAGCTGGATTAGTTATTTTATTTCATCCCCCCACAATTTTAAAAATCATGATTATACTAATATGTAGTGCAATAAAAGAAATTTCTTTCATTAGCACCAAATCAGTGCAGATATTCATTAGATAAATGTGGCTCTTTCACTTAAGTGTGGAAATTATAGTGAACCATTTCTGTTCTTTTTTGTTATTTTGTATCCATTATGCCTCTGTTTAATTGCATATTGTGGCATTGTAATTTAATTAAGATTGAAACTTTACAATATAACTTTAACTCTGCTGACTTCTTCAAAGCTGTAGCCTTGAAAAGCATACACCACCCAAGACCTGTCTTTAACCTGGAAAACATGTTCTGTCAGCTTAATGGAACACTGCCTGTTTAAAATTCACACCCACTCTCACTTTGTGTTATTTCAGAAGTAGACTATTGGGCAAAATGACCAAATGCATTTTACGTATTACTCCCTAGGGGGAAAGCAGGCGTATCTCAAATGAACTCTATACAGACCCGAGGGCCAGACACAGAAATTGCACTGCGGAAGTTCACCGATTCTCTTAATTCGTAGATGAGGATAAAATGGGCTTTTTGTCTCTAAAATATACTGAAACAGCACTTCAAGATTTTTTTGTATTGTATAGGAATTCAGAGGTTGGACTTCCCTGAAGTAAGCTGTGAGATGAGGGCATTAATTAACAATTTGTTATTTTGTTATTCTTAATCTCTCCAAGCTGTTCATCTGTATGGAAAATTATGTATGGAATTATTCAATTACATGGATTCCACCTTGGTTGATCTTCAAGAGCTGAATAAATAATGATAATGCAAAACAAGTAAACATATAACAGATGCTCGGCACTGAGGTCTTTGCAAAAAGGCCTGTTACAATGAGCAGGTAGTTATTAAGGTATTAATCTTTTGGGCTGTGGCATCTAATTAAGTTGTTAGTGACTGAGAAGGAAATGTCAATATTCATGCATCTTTGGGCAGGTGCAACAGAGGGAGAATGGGGAAAATGTGTATACTGTTCATGTAGAAAATGTACATATTTCACAAATGTGAGTTGCTTTAATGCTAAATATCATGATGCGATGGATGATGCGAGCTCCATAAACAAGGAACAGAGAGGGATTCAAACCTACAACCCCCTGGGGTCAAGAACTAGCAACCCACTGAGCTTCTGCAGGGCCTACATCTGCAAAGGAAATTTATTTGCTAATTTATTTTTGTTTACCAGCTGAAGCTATGACAGTTCAGCTTTGTTCTGCTTTGTACTCTATACTCTGACATCTAACGTAGCGCTCAATGAATGCGGCAAATGCATTTCGTCCTTTGCAGCAACACATAATGCGATCGATACATTACAGCAAACACCACTGGCTGCGTCATGGTCCCATGTATAACAGCGGCGACATGCTTTGCTGAAAATCTGTTATGACTGGCAGCAGGAAATTACTATATTTATGTTGCACACTGGATAGTCTGTGTTGGTATTATGTATAATTGACCTCAGGTACAGCTCAATTATATGCTAGACTGGTTTGCAGTGAGTTATACTGCGCACGCACACACACACACACACACACACGCATGTGCACACACACACACAAACACACACGCACGCACGCACACATACACATGCATATAAACACGCATATATATACCAACATGAGTGTGTATGTGCAGTGTACACACAAACACACACACACACACACACACACACACGAGTAAGTCAATACTCTTCAATGAAAATGAGTAAAAACGTAATTTGTCTACTTTTAATTCAAGCCATGAACTCTCCATTTTATACACTCTGCACATGCCCGCGACTCTTCAATGCTAACTAAACATTCAGTTCAGTGTTTGCACCATTGCCAAATGCTGCATTTCCATATATAAAGATTAACTTTCATTTCTACTTCAATTGTAAAGGCAAAGCTGATGCCTGTTTAAAAGCACAGTGACTTCTAAAGAGAAGCTTGGTTGCTTATATCCCAGACGGGGTGATTGTGTTCATGCCCTTCAGCAATATGTTAAACTTTCATTGCTCAAAGGTATAAACTGCAATTTATAATTTCAGAACTATGATCTCATTTAGAAAAAGACACTGGGCATCAGTGAACGAAGCATGTGCTGTATATTTTATGTCAGATTAAACATAAGATGTTTTTTTCACTACCAAAGATGGGCTCCTAGATATATTAGCCATCTCTGGGACGGCAGCCAGCTCTGGAAATTGATCTGCGTAGAACTGACTGGAAGCAAATACAGTGATCAGTAAACTGTGCACTCAGCTCATAGTAATTAGTCCACTCATTCTTAATCATTATAACTAATTCTTTCCGCCCTGTATTGGATTACCTGCTCCCATAAGATGCCAAGCATCTTTCAATATGTCTGGATTATTGGTTAGAGGGAGAGAAAGTCAGAATTCCCCATTCATTATTGCAAATGTGCCGCTTTATTTAACTGCCCCAACAAAGCTGTTTCAGTATTGAAGATTAATGAAGAGTTTGGCTTCACTGTTTAATGAGATGTATATGTTATCTGACAGACATAAGCAAGCAGAAGACAGCCATGGATACTGCTGGGAGATGCAATAAGAACCAAGGAGGATTTGACTATTTACCTTTTTGGATATTAAAGTTGTTTATGGATAATATGTGTGTATCCATTCTCTGATATTGTCCGGTTGCTGGAGGAAATGTAATTTTAGTAAGAGAATAGGTTTTGGGATGTATACGGCTTAATGCTTTTTTGCTGGCTTCTCAAACTGTAGTGCATCAAAGCCTACATCATTTCCCCCGTTTTTATGCTGTGCTAGCTGTTCATTTTAGTTATATCTGTCTTCCTCCTTTCAGTGTTTTAATGGTGCACAGTGTCCTCTACTGAGAAACTGCTTGTTTCCTTAACACTACCTAAGATAATATGTATATTTAAACATGTAGGAAAAAGGAATTTTAAAAATTGAAGTAACACGTTGGTGCAAAATGTTTCAACTGGTAAATTTAGTAGCCAGATAATCTTAACCCGCATCATGGAATGCTTTCAGGGAACTGTTCCGGAAGGAGTTCAACTAAGGATAGGCTGTCATCATGGCTTAAACCAATCATGAGTACATATGAGGCCTAAAAATGCATTTTAATGATTTATTTAATATTTTTACTTTCTTGTGTGTTTTGTATTCATTTACAATTCTGGATAGGTTTATCACATATAACTAAAAGGTCTGAGAAAATTTAAAAACAGCTAATAACTAAACACCACTCATTTTACTGACTGATAGAATGTTCATTAACTATATAATCAAAATTGCTCTGGATACTGCACACATTTTTTCTGTAATGTTTTGTGTGTGTGTGTGTGTGCGTGTGCACGTGCATTTGTGTGTGTGTGTGCATGTGTGTGTGTGTGTGTGTGCTTGCATGTCCCCTGTGATGGACCGGCATCCCACGTGCCTGAAATTGCCTTATTGCCCTTCCCTGACCCTGACTGGGAATAGTAGTTGGAAGATGGATGGATGGATTTGTGACACAGTCCAGTGTAGCAAACCCTCCCCCCCATTTTCCCGTCATAATCAAATCCAATGGGAAGTGATATGGAAAATGTGTGTGTGTGTATGTGCATTTGTGTGTGTGTGTGCACGTGTGAGTGTGTGCACGTGCATGTGTGTGTGTGTGTGTGTGTGTGCGTGTGTGTGTGTGGTCTTTTAACAAAAGTTATCACTAAATTTGTTCAAGAGTATTAAGCACACATACAAAAGCCTTCATCCTGGGAATACAGATCTGAAATGTACTGTATGTAGCTACTGAAATCAATTTCCAGCTCTGCCTCATTAGAAGTTGTGGACATCCTGAAAAGATAATCATCTCCTCTTTGAAGATACTCAAAAGCTTTTTTTAATGAAAGATTCATTATTCTTTGCAATACCCAACTTATCAGTATCTACTCAAGGGATCGTCGTGGGATTTGCCAGCTCGGTCTGCCGCCTTTTCAGCACACAAATCTGTATATTTGTTCCCTCATGGTAAATTCCCAGAGTAAGTCATCTGCTTGGTGCATCCTTTGAAAGCACTTTAACCTTGCGCTTCATTAAAATCTCTGCTCTCCTTGGTGAGCACTGAGAAGATGCTGATTCCCCGGTCTTATATACCAACCCCCCAGCCCCCTCGGCCCCCTGCCAACATTAAGAGTCAGCCACTACTCCCTGTGGTACCAGGCTGCGGGCAGAGAGGAGGCTGGACTCCAAAAGGACCTTTCCATTTCACATAAGTATCTAATGATTAACTTAGACAAACTGCTCCTCCTGCCATAGGTATCTACAGTATTTTCACTCAAATACAGTGGTACCTTAGTTCTTGAACTCACTAGAATTCAAATTTCTTAAAAGTTGAACAAACCAGTTTAACCTAGAACTCGATCTGATTATCAGAAGTCAAACCGTAAATGCTGAATATAAATTGTGTGCGCCTGGAAATGCAATTCTTACTTCACAGACTGGACAATTAACTAAATAAAGCACCACAACATTACAGTAACTAACAATAAATAAACCACTAACTTACGTGTACTATTAGAGCATTTATGTCATTTATTTAAAGTTTATTTTACCAGGTAAATTAACTGAAAACCAGTTCTCACTACTTTACGTGATAATCGGGAGAAATTGTCAGGGTCAGTCCCTGTGTCCCATCCCTGTTTAGCCAGCAGGCGTCGCTGATCATCCCGTTCTTAGTGTTAGTCTTTGTTCTCCTCCTGGTATCTGTCTGTCTGCGCGGCTCAATGTGTTGCGCATGTGGTTTCTTGTGTTGTTTGTCCTGTGTTTGAATCCTGCCTCCTCTGTTTTTGTATGTTTCTCCCTAGTGTTTCATTTGAGTTTTGTCCATTCTTGTATCTGATTTTGTATTTGGTTTTGTTTCTTGTGCCCCTGCTTGTGTCTTTACCTGTCTGTCATTCCCCAGTGTTAGTTTCCGTGTCCTTGGTTAGTTCTTAGTTTCCATGCTTAGTTACTTTTTAGTTCATTAGTTTCACCTGTTCCCTGTTTTCCTTGTTTTTGCTAATCAGCCTCACTTGTCCTGTGTTAGTCTCATTACCCCTTTAGTATTTTAGTTCCTTCTTCTGTTTAGTTTCCAAGTGCTTCGTTTTTGGTGTCGTTGTTGCTGCGGTATGTTAGATGTCTGATGCAGGTTCTGTTTTATTTCCTGTGTTAGATGTTACCTGCCCAGTTTATGTTTGAGTTTTGTAGTCCGTATTTATGCCCTTTTTAGTTTTTTACCCCTTGTGGTCCTTTTGGTTTTTGTTTGTAGTGTTTCCTGTTTTATTTAATAAACCTATTTTTCAGTTATTGCAGCTGCCAGTGGGTTGTCCAACCTTTTCGTGCCTGCACCATTCCACCTTCCCGTACCAAACCTGCCCGGGTCCTGGACAGAAATAGTAGATTACGCATCGGAACTGGCTGGGATACAAACGTACCTAAATTTTTCAGCCAATAAGGACGAGGGTGTGTCATTACGAGGTGGTTCTATTTTGTGCAGCCGGGTGAGAGACTGTAATGTATCTGACCATAACGCATTGCACGTGCGTTGCTGTAAGCCAGCGCTGTAAGCAAGTGGAACACACGCAATGACCAGACTGGGGAAACAAACTGAAATGCGGACTTAATACATAGGACTAATGACAAGCAGAAACAGCTGATCATATGGGGATCCCACACAAGGTTAATGAGGGGGCGTGGCACACGGAGGGAGCGAACGATCGTGGCAGGACAGGGATAATGTTGGGATAAGTTCTTTATCGTTTTGGAAGCCATTAAGAAAAAAAATCCTGTTCATTTCGTGTTTAAATCCTAAAAGAATAATTAATGAGCAATTTAGGTGTAATTTTTGGGGGAACCAGTTAATTGGTTTTCCATTATTTCTTATGGGAAAAATTTGATCAGAACTTGAACTTTTTATGATTTGATCCAGAGTCCAGAATGGATTAAGTTTGAGAACCGCTGCATGTTTTTCAACTAATTCACAAGTATACTGCACATACAGTGTATACTGTATACTACATGATTTAGCTATTTATTCAATTTAAATAAGATCCATTGCTCAATATCTCAAGTTCTTATTTTAGCAGAAATAGAATCCGAAGCCTTTCTTGAAACATAACTAATACATGTATGCTGTACTGCTATTCCTTGTCCCTCGTTTTGGTTCTGTTGTTTTTCGATTATCTGTGTAAAATTCCATGTATGGACTCAGATATCAAGATAAGTGAATATCATAAAAATAACTTAAAATTATGAAAAATGATAGGGCATCAAAGTCTCGGTGAAAGGTCCTTTCTCATGATTTTTCCCCCCCAAGTCAATCATAGTGTACTGCAGTGTGTGTGTGTGTGTGTGTGTGTGTGTGTGTGTGTGTGTAAAATTAAGCTTCTGATTTGTCAAATCATTTACACATATCTTTTACTTAGATCAACATATTAGGCCATATTGCCATAGTCTGAGAATTAGATTATAGGATTTTCAAGATTAACAAAGCAACAATAAGCATTGTAGCTTAAAGCGTTAGTCTTAAAATAAATTGAATCCATTTAAATCCTCTTTCATGCTATGATGGTCTTTAATTAGACTGTGGCAAATACGCTGTATCACATTAGTATTCCCAGATTATAGATCATTGCGAAAAGGAAAATGTGATTACATTAATCATCTGTGCATGCCGTTTTTTTTTTTTGTTTTTTTTTGACACTGCTGGATGTGTAAGTTCGTCATGAGAACATCAGCAGCAACAACAAAGAAGGGGCTGTCCTATAAAGTCAGGAGGTCTTCCTTAAGGACAGCCTGTGAACTCTGGAAACTCATTTTAAGGTAACATTGCCACTGATACACTCATTTTTTTTAGCCTTCAGATTTAGATGATCAGTGGTCATTATTGACACGCCGCAGCACACAACGAAATGTGTCTTCAGCATTTCACACATGTGACATCATGACGTAGTGGGGGGCAGCCAATTCAGCACACGGGAAGCAGGTCTTTGGGGGGAGGAAGGGATGAAACCTTGCTGGTCAGAGATTCAAGCAAGCAATCTTTCAATTACAAGTGTGCTTCCCTAACCATTAACGCACTACTTGAAAGCAGTACTGCGGTATGCTTGTGTATTAGTTCAATTCCTGTACATATTTCTATCTTAGCCTTGGAGAGAGCTTCTGTTTGATAGCAGGCATTTCACTGTAATTTACTCTTTGTCTGTAATAACATCCTGCCAACTATTAGATTAAAGAAAGTTACCTTACTTATATGCTTCAAGGTTTCTTACTAAAATGGATCAGTTGAAAGCCATTCAAAACCAGAGTGACTTATTAAAGACCAAAATGAATGATTCAGTGTTTAGCTGGATTGAGGTCTGTATTTCTTTGGATAATGACAATGTGTGTTATGAATTGATTCAGACCTTTAGCTAAAGGGCATGTCACTTTCTCTGAAGAAGCAGTGGATTTTAATGATATTAAATGCCTCATTTATCGAGCTATGCACAAATTTACATAGCAATTTGCGCATTCGGTAATCTCGAAAGGATTGCCACTAATTATGTCAGCATATTTTTAATATGCTTGGTTATAAAAAGGAAAGCTTCAGTCGTCGACACTTCACATATCTTTAGAGGAGATACTGGAATTCATTTACCTTGAGGTAGATAATTTTCAAGTTTAAGTGTGAAAACAAAAAGTTGCCATTGCATGCTTGCAAGTGCTTATACATACAAGTAGCCACAGTGTGTAACTGTTGTCAGTGTAAATCCTTGTAGTGTTGTGTACCAGATTGTCGTATGTACTCATTCCTGCGTTTAGATTCGGTTCTTACCTAAACCTCTGCGTTTTTAGCACTGTGTAATTGTCCTACCGTGTGTGAGCCTTCACACTCCTTGTGTGACCTCCCCGAATTTGCCTGCTATGTTTGTCTCCCTGTTATGGAGCTTGAGTGCGGTCCTTTGTGTCAGTCTGTGTTTTTTCGTCCTTATTCGCCGCTCTCGCGATGCCTCGTACTTCCCAGCGCTACAATATGCATTCGGGTGAATCCACATTTACCGCATCGTTTTTCATATTCATCATTTGGCACAAAATATACCTTGAAAGGCTCTACCATGTTTGACATCTTCTCAGGCTCACCATGAATTTTCCCGAAACATCTTGCACTCCACTTCAGTGGCACCTACACTTCTTCATAAATCGTTGCATGATGACTACAACATTCCACCATACTCCTCAGGAAATTTTGATCAAATCTCTGGACTGAAGATCATATAAAGGCTTTAGAGACTAACACAAGGGTCAAAATGTCAAGGTTTCATGCCGGTAATGAGTAATCAGCCAGTCGGGAACTGAATTTTATCAGTCTCTGGACTAGTAGAAGGTACTGAACATCTACCGGCACACTGAAAGTATATCGACGTGAGAGGGGAATTGAACAGGCCTAGTTTTTCAGACATCTTGGTTTATATGACCTTGACTGAGTCTACTTTCCTGTTGGCGAGTTCACGACAGCCCATTGTTTAATATTGCATCCTCTCTTTAGAGCTACCATGCCAGCTGCATTATTTACACTATATTCTCTCTCTGCCCGGTACCACAATAAAACTCAAGTGCACTGCGTTACATTGTATCAGCATTTTCATTGACAACCCAATTGTGTGTTTAGTTTCTCTCTGGAATGGCTACTTTATGAGATGCACAGTGCTTGCAAAAGCATTGTAGTCAGCATTTTATTTTCATTCAAGTTTAGAGCAGGAAAGTTAACATTTTCATCAGTCAACTGTTGTTTGCATCTCACCTTTAACTGGAAAGGGAGTCCGGATTGAATTACATGCATGTGCTCTAAAGATAAAATGGGTATGAAAGATTTTTCTTTTCCTTACAAAGTACCATTTTAATGATTGTAAAATTGTCTCTGAAAACCCTATAACACATAGTTTCGGAGGTGTATAAGTACTAGAATTGGCCTTCGAAACTAAACACACCCTTCCACACACCCTCAGTAATTCTAGAAAACGTACAAGATCGTGCAGCTTTAAACAAGCACATTTTATAGAAATTAAGAAAGCGATGCATTATTAAAGTACAATATGTTTCTTCAAGCCTCATAGTAATCACTGGCACTCCTCTCATTGACACCCCTAATCCAATAATTTGCTATATTTTCTGAGATGTGGCATTATTCTTTTGCTGGAGAGTCACGCACGATGCTTATTCTGCTGTTTCAGTTCCCAAAACACTTACAGGCTGCCATCTGTTCTCTGTCACGTACCGGCATGTGCGCATCCCTACTTCTTATAAACTCTTGTTAGTCTGATCCTTTTTCTTGGACAAGCAATGTTTCCATTATGTGTTTCCTGGGTAGCCACAAGGTAACACTGTCAAGATGAAGGCAAAAGGACTGACAACATAGCAATAGCAAGAAATGTCCAGTTGCTGCGGGGTCTTGAATACACAAACTAGCTGGTAGTGGTGGACTACGGGAATAGGTATCCTATACGCATGACAAGATTACCAGTACCAATGCTGGGTCTGTGTAATTAGATAATTGATCTATATATTTAGACACATTATAATGATAAATAAAGATATTTCAGTAGTCACTTTGCATAAAACTACATACAAAGCAAGAAGGATATAAAAAAGAATAAAAGAAAGTAATGGTTCAAACCAACCTGTAAATAATGCATGCGCTGTTTCGACACGTGTCACAGTTGGTCGTGTCCTGTCCAGTTCGATAGGAGAGACTGCAAAGATAAGAGTGTAAATGAATAATTATAAGACGCATTTGGTTGGTCCCTCCCAATTTGCCCATTCTCGCATATCTTCTGTCCTTTATTTTGCGATAAAGGAAAATCGGTCTGCATTTATTTATAGCATGTGGAATTTATACCATATTATGAGTTAAGTCACAATAAATGCAATAAATAAATGAAATTTCTGGTTAGGCAGTTTGATATGTGCCTACTGCTGTTTGCACACTTTTTAGTACCAGATAATTGTAAGAAGCCTCACTAAATATAAACACCGTGTACATGACTGTATTGCATATAGCTAAACATTGCACTGCATGCATTATGTCACATACATTTTTATCCTTTTGTAGTGACCTTGCTTTAGCTGAACTTACTGTTTAGCCTTAAGCTTAGTATCTTCTGGGCCACTCTGGACAATCAAGTGTACTCTTCAGTTGTCACTCTATAAACGTGTCATTGAGCAACAATTACAAATACTCTTTGCTTTATCACAATCCTGAAATGGCAACATAATGCAGAATTACTGATGAAATTCAATACATGTATGCAGGACATAGCAAAATCATTTATTAGTTTAGTAACTTTGTCCAGCCACCCTATCACTTGACAGGCTTATGGGGGCGTGGGGATATCTTAAGCATCATGGGGTAGCAGGCAAGGGTAAACCCTGAATGGGATGCCCGTCCTTTGCAAGGCACACACGCATGCGCCATCACACTTTACAGAGGCACAAATTAGCCTACCTACATACAGTATCTGTGTACTGGGAGATCAAACCTTAATGCACAGACGAAATCCACACATTACGGGCAGAACGTGATGAATACACACATGAGAAGTGGCAATGGGCCAATGCCAGAGTTCTGAGGGATAGAGTGCTACCCTAGATTGTTTAATTATTAAATTTAAATGTACATTGTTTACATGTATACATTTAAATATAGTATATAAGCATGCATTATTAAAATCCATAAATATAATTTTGATAGATTGTATCATTAGAAGTGAAGGGGACCTCAAGAGGATTCAATTTGTAGATCACATTGCATTATTAGCGGAGGGAGGCTGGAAGGCATTTAACGACATGCAGAAAATGAAAACGGGGAAGGCCGAGAGCGAGGACACGAGGCGAAGCTCTCAGATAGTGATGCGCCCTGAAATTAGAAATGGCCGCACCTTCCATCATGTGTCACGTGCGTGTCACAGAGCCGTGATGGATTAATGACAGGAAAGGGGCCTGTCATACCATGCCAGCCACCCCCCACATAAACACCCGTAATTAGATGCCACTGCAAAATAAAGACTAATCAGGATGAAAAGAAAAAGCAATGACCTACACATGCAACGTAATATAGCGCTTATGTAAATAACAATAATAATGCTAATAATAATAATAACAATAATCTCCCTTCTGTAATAAAAATTGAATGCACTTTCTGTGCATATACTTGCATGTTCTTCCCCATCATTTTTCATTATATCAACTTGCAATATTCCATACCACTGACATGAACCTGGAGCTATTTAGACCTACAAGACCCCGAAGCTCTCATGTGCTCCAGCAGAATGTGCACAGTAATCCCCCCTTGTTACTGGAATCCAGGTGGTCCAGCCTAAGATACTGCTCAGGCCCTGTTTCGGGCAGCTGAGAAGTGACCTGCACCAAACATGCCCCGTGTCCCTATGGAAACCCGTGAAAAGAGTCGCATTCTTCTACGGAAGCCATGCTTGCATGGTGGGGTTTACCTCCTATTCACAATGAAGACAGCCCAGGGTTTCATGAAGCATCCGCAAGTTTGCACTTTATATGCTTGCATTTTAAATCGCAGAAATTTGTTTGACATTTTTCCGAGGGTGAGCAGCCAATCAGGTGTGCCAGAAGGGGGGCGGAGTTAGGACAATAAAAAAAACCTGGAACGTAGCTGTGTTAACCTGGGATGGGTGCCAAATATGATATGCTTGCACGGGGCCCGAAATCTCTACTGGCTCCCCTGACATCAATGCACAATCAGCGGCTTTGTGTTGAGGATTCTTCTGGAGAGTCGACACATATGTTACATTTTGTAGGTCTTGACCACGTCTTGGGCTTTGCTAAGGTAAGCCATGCTTTGTACACCCTGATCTGGTCGGTAGCGCAAAACAGGAGCAATATCAAGAAAACTTTAACGGGAATCTTATCATAGGTCAGCATTTGGTAGTGCCCGGTGAGACAATCTGTAGCTAACGGGGCACCCCTGATGCACGTGATCATTATCACACCCTGCACAAAAATGATTAACTCAGTATGTTTCTGTCATTTCAGATCAGACTGTTCATTACTTACTATGCAGTCACTGTGATCCAGACCCTGCTGAGATAAACAATCCGGTTCTTTCTCACAGATGTCTGGGAGAAGGTTTTTTATTTTTTTTTGCAAGCCTTGCTGGCCATGCTTATCAGACGTACGCAGGATGCTTGCTCGGAGCCCTTTAATAACAAATGTGTAGCGTGTGAGGCCAGCGATGGGCATGGAAATGAAATAACGCTTGCCTTACGACCACTCAATGCACCCACTATTCATACGTGCAACAAGTACCAGTGAATTACCAGTGAATTATATGATATCAGGCCTGCATGTAATATCAGCCCTTCCAAAAGCTTAATGTAATTTGCTCTCCTGATCTCTAGTGGGCGGCTTTAATCAGTGTTTAATGCGGGCCGTCACAACGCCCCACATACAAATATGCGGTTGGCTTTGCCAATTCAGCGGAAATGGCCATATTCCCTCTCTTTTACAAACACAAGAACTGGCTGCACTACATTAGACCAGTGTCACTGAGAGCCAATGTTCAGCCTTGCAAATCATGGGATACACTGTTACCTTGTATGTCAGCAAATACCTTCAGCAGTATAAAATTTGCCCATTGCTGCAATTTGCCATGCAAATACAGTACATGCGATGGATGATACTAGACACGTAGAAATGTCACCACATTTCATAATTCCATTATCTCTGACACCTCACTGAGATCTTCCGTAGCTTCGGAAGTTCTTCTAGGAAAAATCCATATTACACACATGACGCAGCTGAGAGAATCTGAGCACCAGCATTCAAAAAGCGCTCAAATCTCATTTCCGTCGTTGCACGAGATTGAGATGATAGGAAATGGAAGCTGATAGGGTACATACATATATCAGGAGATTAACTCTCTTAGACAGAACCAATTCCTCCCAAGTGTAAAGCTTTCAGATTTAGCATTTAATTCAATTGGTAGACATTTAAATGATCCTACCTGAAGGTTTACATTTTTATGGTTGAAGTGCAAGGCAGTTTATAATCCAAACCGCAAAAGCAAGGGTGCTTTCTGACTTTTTATAATTGTCTCCATTATAAGTTCTTATTTACCCATCATGATATGCTATGCTCCCCCCCAATACAAATGCTACCTGGGTCTGATTATTAATGTATTATTATTGTTTATATTACTATTATTTGCATTTATGTATGTGGCATAAAATTCCGTGTGCTGGGAACAGGCAAAACACAAACGTCGGCACATTTTTTTGACGGATTCTTAACGTGGCTGGGTGAAAAGCAAGAAGGGAAAAAGGGTCAGGCTGCTGAAAGCGAGACACTCTAAAAAGAAATCAGAGTGAGTTACTTATTTGTAAAAGCTTTAAAATTTGACTGCTAAACATTGCATAAATACTGTAACATCAATTTTCAAAATTGTCTTTAGCTTCTTAATGCTGGAAATCTAGTGTAAGAGGACATTAAGGTCATATGCACCTGACCCCTCCAGCAGAACACCTGGCCTCCGCCTGCTACCCCCCGATATCAAAAGGTCTAGAAATTACAATAATATACATTAACTTATAGAGCTATATTATTGTTATTTTTTTATTCTTTCTTTTACCATAAAGAAACACATAAGCGCCTCATATGCAGCCAAATACACAACTTCTTAGAGTTTATCGGAGGCATGAATATTACATGTACCTATTTTCATTTCGTAATACGTATGATGAGGTGTAATGGGGAGATCTCATAGCCACGTGGAATTGCACAACCCAAATGAATGCTATACGCTACATATAATGAACAACATAGGAAAAAAACTGTTGTTATGTAATGTCAATTATGCTTGGGAAATATTTTAATTCCATAGTTAACCTCCCTCGGTATCAACTTCCTTACTGGGCGTCTGGGGGAGCGTATGGATTTATGAGGGTAAAGGGGAGTCCAACACCCGCGGGAGCATTCCCAACCTTTATTTACAGCCGGCCGGATCTCTAATAAATCACACTCGCAGGAGTAGTATCCCGGAGGTGGCAATTGTGATGATCAAGCATTCGAAGAACACGGACAGCGTTGGGTTGCTGAACTCGTTACTCGGGAGCACAGTCGCATGCTGATAGCTCGGGCCTGTCTTTTGAATCACCGAACGTTTCCTTGATGTCACGGTGGTTTCAAGAGGAGAGCGGTCATGCTTCGACCGGCTGACTTAAGTAATAATGGCAATAAAATAGTTTGTATCTGTCAGTCAGAAACTACTAGCAAGGAACAGCCGTTTCCAGTAAAGTACAATGTCATTTTGAGGACAGATGTCACAGGCAATATGGAACATCAACGAATATTAGTGTGGCCTATGTACTGTGGGTTTTTACACATTGGATTTGTCTTTCATTGGAGTTCATTCATCCTTACAAGAATTAAGCAAAATATGTGTTTGCCGCATATAAATGAGGACTGGATGTTGACTTGTTATAAAATAGCATGCGAACGCGCAATGCAGACTTCTTCTGTCTATTCATCTTTACCAGCTGCATTTAGAATACATGGCTTGTATTGAGCGCATGCATAAATCTCGCATGGGTCCTCTCACAAGGAGACAGAGTTGCTGGTTTTCGTGTTAAATGAACGTCCGTTATGTACCATGATATACGAAGAGCACTTCCTGAGATTCAGACTAATGGAATTAAACTCCACTAAATCAAACAGAACTGTAAAGTAAGAAACTGCCAACGCTGCTCAATGAAATGCTGAAGAAAAACCCTAATCGTGTTTGCATACGGGTACAGGCAGGACACTGTAATAAACATGTACTCCTATTAGGTTTGGATTCAGAACCAGCGAGTGACCTACATTTCTGTTGGAGCATTTCCCAAGGCGTGACAGCCAGTAAACAATGTGTATTATTTAATCTGTTTTGTTTATGGGTGAAACTTGAGCAGTGCCCTTTAACAGATACACAGAACTAAGGTGCAGAAAGCAGTGAATCACTGTACACTCTAAATTAAATAGATAATTATACATGAAGGTTTCTTACCCCTCCCGCAGGGCTTCTCCCTTCTCCAGCTCCTGAATGACTCCCAGAAGCACTTTGATGGTCTCCTGGCTTGAGCTAATCAGGTTCTCCATCACCTGGAGCTGTGCTTTAAGGTCCCCGTCCTGAGCGATGGGTACGATCTGGTGGCACGGCTCGGGCGCTCCCGTGGCAGCTCTGGATAGGGTCCTGGCTGCCTGGGCGCCCTGCAGGGTGTGGGAGGCGAACGCGGCCGTGTGGCACCGCAGCTGTGTGCCGTGACAGGCGGCGGGGGTCACGGCCTGTGACTGCACCTGCAGCCCATTGAGCTGCGGTGCCTTTTTGCGCTTGCCCTGCGCAGACGGGCTCTCCAGGCACTCCACCTGCGTCAGGGAGTTCCATGCGATGGGCCCTGTCACACCCGCCGTTGGGTCTTTACGTGGTGCGCCGGGGGCCTCGTCAAAGTTTAACAGCTGCCGCTTGGCAGACGGGTATGGATCCCCCTCTCCCCCATGTAATCCTTTCTGGTGCCCACTCTCAGGACCGTATATGTGGTACTCTGCATTTGTACTGGAGTCCAAAACATTTGGTAAGTACTGTTTGTCTTCGGGGCAGCTCACCTCTGAGTCCGGGCTGGTTGGTCCGTCCGGACAGTCCGCGGTGGAGAACGGCTCCGCTGCTGCTGTGCAGTTGTTCGTGTGGAGCAGCGCTTGCGTCCGATAGACACCCCTCCCCACCGACTGCATGGCCTCTCCCGAGCCCCCCGTGGCTTCCGGAACTTTCCTGGTAGCGGACAGACCGTTGCTGTGCCCTTTGAAACTCTCCACGGTGGCGGCATGCTTGAAAGTGTGGCCCTTCTTACGCTCGAAGGGGAATGTCTGGTAGCGCTTCCGGAGGTCGGGCGAGGTCTGGACGCCCGTGCTCCGGGTGACGTTGGGGATGGAGCGGCGTGCCGGTACCGTCATGTATTTGCGGTACGGCGCCCTACAGGAGGCAGTTCTGCCGCCCTTCCCGGCCGCTTGGCAGGCTGCCTCGCGTTGTTCATTCTGGGCTTCGCAGATGTCCTTGAAGCGCACCTGCAGGGCCTTGTTCCTCTTCCGTACCTGCCTGCTAGCGTCCAGGGAGTACTTCATCTCCAGGGACAACGACGGGGCCGCCTCAGAGTCCGACTCGGAGTTGGTGACTATGCATTTGCTGGCCTCCTTGCTCACCATTTTTTCCTGCAATAGGAGAAACCCACAGCGTTTATGGCGGACAGTTTGCCAGTGACTGTATACAGTAAGGATACCTGTCTAAGTCAGTTTTATTGGACGTAACGGCACCTTTGTGTCAGAGCTCAAGAGTCTGTGAAAACACATTCAATATATGGTTTACATGTTTATAAGTTCTGCAAAAAAATTGCTTTTCTTAGACTGGAATGTCATCCAGGATGCATTGTGGCCTCACGCCCTGTGCTACCGCGGATGGGCTCTAGGCGTCTTTGTGACCCTGACCAAGGTAGCTAGAAGATTCACAAGATCCACATTCATTTAATTTAGGAGACACTTTCGTCCAAAGTCATGGGACAAGGGAGACAAATAGCACATGAATTTGAGTGTCAGGGAGACGACTGGGCATTAGTGTAGTTTGGCTGAGCTTCTGATGAAAGCCGAGGTAGAAGTATAAGCAGCTCTCGAAGACCTGCAGCGGTTAAACAACACCTTCCAGAATGGAAAGAACCCAAAAAGACTACTATCCAAATCAGCAGAACGTGCAACATTAAGAACATTCAAGGGACATGAACAGGCACAGGCTAGTAGATGTATTCCTGGAATAGAACAGTGCTGATGCACTTCTTGAAGGTACAGAGGGAATGAAAGGATCAATGGACATGGATTTTTTTATTACTCTAAAATACTCTACATTAAAAAAATACTATTCAGAAGTCGCTAGATTTGAGAATTCATATACATTATTGCCGCTCACCTTGATTATGATAAATATGGTGACTCAGCAGGTAATGGCCTCATCTCAGACTTGCAGGGTCAGGTGTGCCCCGTGCAGCATGTTCTCATTGTGTTTGCATGGGTTATGTCTGGTTACCCTTGCTTTCCTATCAAAGGCGCGCATTCCTGGGGGGTGGGCATGCGAGTGCCCTGCAAAATAACTGCCTTGTCATCTGGGATGTGGCTCAGACCTTGCACATCGCCAAATGGAAATGCCTGAAAAGCTATACCTCGAATCTTCTATTTTCCATGCTGCTTATGCAAATTTTAATACGAAAGTTATAAAAACTCCCGTGAACGTGCTACCTTTTTTTTTTAAATAGTACAACATCAAGATTGTAAGGTTTTATCAATAAAATCTGTCCGTCCAAACATTCTGCCAGAGAAACCAAATTAATTAAATCGATGTTACAGTTGGAATTGCCAATAAATAGGACTCCGCTGCATGCAGACCACAGTAATACTTTATGAAGCGTGTTAAGCAAAAAGACAAGCATGTGCACCATATGTTGCATGGTGAAAATTTTGGATATCGGGATAGATTTACCCTCATTTTCGTTTTATAATGATTCTCAGTCAGGGCCTTTTTCCAACATTCATGAATAAATAAAATGTACTCTAACTACTCGTGCCAAAAAAAAAAATCTGAATTCATTATTTTGAAAACAAGAAATATTTAATTTTCTCCCTCCATAAGTCTACCAGATCTGTGTTTTCGAAGCACCCCTACACTGTTGTTTAATCAGACTGCGATAATTTATTTCTGTCGTTTATCACTGCCCTTTTCACTGCAGGCGTAGCAGAGCAAATGATGTCAAATGGCAGTATAAGGAAAAAATTCTCTCACAAAAGTTGAAGTACAACATGCTAGGTAAACAAAAAAAAAATCCCTGTGTAGTTGAAGGTGTGTGTGTGACTGTGAATGTGTGTGTATGTGTGTGAGAATAGGACTATTAAAGCTAGGAGTCACTGAGTCAGGCAGATAACTGAGGATGACGGATGGCTCTTCTACTGTCTGTAAAACTTGCGTCTGAAATATAAGCTATGGAACAGTGTCCTTAGCCTCAGCAGCTAACACAGATGGTGTCAATAATCAGCACCCTGTCTAACTGTCCTACCCAAGGCTGTGTTTGTTGAAAAAGTAATGAAATAGTCTTAAAAAGGTTATTGTTTTGCAAAACATTAATCAAATATCTTTCATATGGCTTGTCTATTGCTATATAATGGAGTAGCAGGCCTTTAAATGAACTATTATCCTCACAATAGATTCAGCTACTTATTGCTACAAAATCAGTGGAGAATTCTTGAAGCTACTTTGGCTTTTAATGTTTGCTGTGTGTTGCAGTGATTTCCTTTTGCTACTTTGCATTCTTTGTTCGTCCCACCCCACCCCAGTGATATTATGTGGCAGCGCCTTCTTAACGATAAATCATTTGTCAGATATACTGTTCACTAAGATCTCTAATTTTTTCTGAAGCATTATTCATTAAAAATCAGCCAGTCAGCCTTTATGTAGGAACTATTTGTTGTGTTTCAACATCTGTTATTCTCATAATCCCTGTTATCTAATCATGTTTTTCTGAATTCATTATGCACAGCTGTAGAATATGCACAAATGCCCACATGTAAAACTACTGATCTATACCCACCCAACTTAATCATAGGAAGGGTTATAGGAACACACACATGTTTGTAATAATATCTGTATGGCAGGGGTCTCCAACTGTGGTCCTGGAGAGCTGCCATCCAGTAGGTTTTCTATCCTACCTGGTATCTGATGAGCTACACCTGTTCTCAGGTAAATATCAGGAGCAGGTGTGGCTCATCAGAAGCCAAGTGGGACAGAAAACATACTGGATTCTCCAGGACTGGAGTTGGAGACCCCTGCTGGATG
Source organism: Pollimyrus isidori (assembly GCA_019775955.2). Classification (NCBI taxonomy): domain Eukaryota; kingdom Metazoa; phylum Chordata; class Actinopteri; order Osteoglossiformes; family Mormyridae; genus Pollimyrus; species Pollimyrus isidori. The sequence continues at coordinate 9,149,245 of JABFDZ020000066.1, read as the reverse complement.
GGGACTGTCCATTCATTTATATGGGTAAAACCCCAATCCCAACAATGAGGACCTTAACCCCTACCCAGCCTTAACTTTAACCATAAGTCACCAAACAATATACAAGACTTTGGGCATTTTTAGTTTTTCGATTGCATTCCCAGATTAAAACTGAGCCGTCCCTTGTGGAGACCAAAAAAATTGGTCGCCACCACATCAAAATGACAAGTTTTTATTGCATTGTGGAGACAATCGGCCCCCACAATGTAATACTGTATGTACACATATATAAATGTATATATGCAGATGACTATATAGAACTGCCCACAGCAGGACCCTTATGCAAAGATATTTAGCAGATGTCCTCCTAACAGAAGCATATCACCTTTGGAGGTACTTGATGTGATATAGCACCTTCCATCACATTATGTGCACTGCATCTGCTTATTTCATCTCTGCAGTCATGGTTTAAACAGCCCTGTGCGTATTCAGACCTTGTGCTGCCTCATTCTGATCAACCTATTCTGCACGATTTGAAAACACCGCATGCTGGGTCCTGTCACTCTCAGGTGCTATACATTTCTCTGTTTCCCAGTCTCTTGCGTCCCAGCAGGGCAACACTGGGAGTATGGGAATCCTTAACTGCTCAGAATGGCCTGCACCGTTCAGAACAAAGGTGCCACATCAGCTTCAGAACTATATAAAACTAGAGCAATTGATTTTGTGAGGTAGAAATAAACAAGGCTATTATATGGAACGTAATACAAATATAATATAACAGTGATTTGCCAGTGAGTGATGGTTTATTTGAAAAATGGAATAAATGTCTACAAATAAAAGGGCGTGTTATATTTAAAGCAGAATTGTTAGCTCTCATTAATGGTGCAATTTGTCAAGGTGCCCTTTGGAACAATGAGATACAGCGGATAACATTGTGTTGCTGGATCACAAGGATTTTAATTCCATTTTACAGACAAAAGGCACCTAAATATAAATAGCATAGACAGGCTGCTTTCCAGTGCATTCCAGTGAATTCCCATCAACTTGCTTGATACCAACTTCCTGAGAAAAGGCTACAATAACCTATGAAGCTTTATTATGGAGGATATGAGTTGCAGTTACACATGCAAATGGAATGACATTATGTAATTTTGCTTTTTGCTATTTTTATCTTCTTGCGGGTGACTGAGAGTCAAAGGATGTACCAAGCATTAGGAGAGTTCCTCATCTCCATAACTTGAAAGGTACACTACTCTATTTGCTACCTCGGTGCCAGGCCACACATTCAATTTTAGATTTTATTTTGGTTTCTAAAACTGAAAAGTTTTATAAGAAGTTTTGCGGACTGAATGAGGCGCCGAGAAAAATGGCTCCTCACTGTAAGCCCGATTCTCATCCAGCTGCAGACGTGTGCTATTTATAAATCCATGTTCGAGCCTTCGACGCATTTCTTCCAAATATTACACCAATCGGACAAGGGTTGAATAAGTTTGAGGGCTACAATAAAATTTGCTGCAGTGCGTTGATTACGATATGTAAAATTTGTTTGTTAGCTTGTTTAATATGATTACGTTGTTTGTGTCATGCCTAGAACAACAGCAGACGCATTAGATGAATCAGCCACATGAGTTGTACACAGCCTCAGGGTAGCATGTTCTTCCATGTTGTCATCTGGTGAAACCTAGATTTCCCCGAACAAAACATTAGGCTGTAGTTCATTCTGTTTCTCATCACTTTCGCCGCACTAGTTGATGACAAATTGCTGAAGCCTCCCACTGTAACGTCGCTCCGTGTGGCGTCACAGACTTTATCTGTAGGATGATGAGAAGCTTGCCCAGATCTTTGGCGCAAGCCATCGCCGGCAGGGACTAAACAAGCTGCAGGTTGCTGCTGCTCGGATTTGATTTGCCCCATCTCTCCAGGAAAGCCCTGCTCCAGCGGCACCCTTTGTAGAAATATTAATGGTATATTACTTTTCCTAAAACCATGAAAAGGCAACGGAAATGTGTGACTGCTGAGCTTAATTATTGCTAATCAGAGCAGAAAAAGATCATTTTGTCTGATACAGCAAAAGTAAAGTATGGTAAAAAAAAAAAAAATTGCAGTCGATCATTTAAATAAGATCTAAATAATGGCATGAAAATTCATATTCAAAAATATACACTGTATGTCTTCTTTTCAAATGTTAGGTTGGAGGAAACAATATTAAACCATCATAATTAAGCAACTTAAAGAACAAATCACTGGACATTAGACTATGAGGTGAATTCATTTGCAGAAATGTTAGTAGATAACTTTCTAAATATAACAAAGCATATAAAGTACAAAATTATCATATAATAGAGCAATTAAATATTATTCAAAAGGGCTGCTGTTTTTATGAATAATTGTGCCAGCGTAATGTCTACTGTTCCAATCAGACATTTATAGCAGGGCATATAGCTGTCATTCTTCACTCACCTGCAATACTTAAGTGTTCTGAATGAAATATTCAGCTCTGAAAATGGGAAAATTTTGACAAATTTCGTTTCAGATATTGTTTTACAGACAATCAGTAATGATCTTTCAAAATTGGTGGGAAAATATTTTGTTTGCTGTATATATACTGGTGTGTTCCCGCTTAAAGGTATCTTAGGGGCTCTGAACTCAGCCTGGTGCTTATGGTGTATGACAGAGTGAAAATGTGATGGCATGTCAGAGGCTGGTGTATCTCCCCTGGAAATATAACATAATTGTGCTTATTTCTCTGACCATTTAAAGCTCCGTTCAGCATAAATTGCTGCATGACTCCTTCATCCTGACTTCCCCACAATACCGAACAGATTTTTACATTTTGGAGAATTTAGCTAAAATGGCAGCTACATATAAAAAGAAAAAAGCAGGGAATATCCGTCCATCCATTTTCCAAACCGCTTATCCGTACTGGGTCGTGGGGGGTCCGGAGCCTATCCCGGAAGCAACGGGGACGAGGCAGGGAACAACCCTGGATGGGGGGCCAGCCCATCACA
>JABFDZ020000066.1:9100174-9131098 GCA_019775955.2 Pollimyrus isidori | reverse complement strand
CCTGCGGCTTTTAGTCCGGTGCGGCTAATGTATGAACAAAACAGGATTTTACCATAATTTTAGCTTGTGCGGCTAATATTCAGGTGTGCCTTGTAGTCTGGAAAATACGGTAATTAAAACTCAGTTAGTTAAATAATTTGATGAGGTATTGATTAGCCAAATATGGTATGTAAGTGGTCAAATAGCAAACACATGGGTTTATCACAGGTTTCACCACAAAACCAATCATTTCCTGTCCACAAGAGCTGTTTGAAGTTTGAATTAGAAATATATGCTATGAATTTGTGTAAAAGGTTATATTACAGTAAATAATGAAAATAAAAATTCTGGGACAATGACAAATTGAAATGTCATTATGATCTGAAGCAGGTTTATTTGTTCTACAAAGTTTTAATCCACCCAACCGCATTTACTAAGAAAAATAAATCAAAATACAATGTTTGCCTAAACATTTCTCAACAGGAAACATAGATTAAGTATTACCAAAGCATGCATGAAGCCCTGAAATATTTTGGAGATTATTCAAAAAACAAAATAAAACATTGGCAGCACATGTAATGGCCAAATGAAGTTTCATGAACCATTAGCTGTATTTGTTGAGCCCACAAGGTGGCGCTTTGGGGACATGCATTGAGCCCTTTTTTGAACAGAGATCACCATCTAGTGGGGTCAGAAACTGCAGCAAACGGTTTATGAAGCTTCATTTTACCATCACTAATATTCTCCATATCAATATTCTCCATATTCCATATCGATATATACATTTTGAATAATGGTATCCAATTCAGGCTTACCCAGGAATCATAGGGCATGAGACAGGGGACACCCTGGATCGGGTCCCAATCTATGGCATGATATACAGTCACACTCGATAAGCAATTTAGGAACATTAGTTCAAATAACCTCATACCCTGGAGAACACAGCTCAGTTTTTTGTTTCACTAATCTCTCAATTTATGCATATGCATCTGTGTGTGTGTGTGTGTATATATATATATATTATAAGTGAAGTCTGGCTCTTCTCTTTTTCTCATTAATGAAGGGCTTCTTCCTTGCTTTATACGTCTTCAGCCCTGCTTTTGGGAGTCTTAGCAGTACACTTCACACCTGCACTCAGCATTTCCCATTTCTTTTGAAAGTCACTTGATGTCACCCTATGATCCCAGAGACACTGTCGGATAGGTTGAGGGTCATCTCAGGCATTAGAAAGTCGCTCCTGCCCTCTGTCTAGGCTGGTTTCTGGTCGTTCCCAGGGTCTCCTGCTTCACCTTGTTCCTGTGTACTGCTGTCTTAGAAACTTTAAGCATGGAAGCAGCCTGCCTCTCAGTGCAGCCTCTGCCAGTAGAACCAGGATTAAACCAGGATTTACAAGACTTGTTTAAAAATACAGAATGTTCTCTTGATTTTTTTCCATGGCATTATTACGGGATTGCAGAAGGTAACACAAGCAAACACAGGGAATACAAGCAAAACCCATGTACAGAAAGGAGGTAATCAAACCTAGACTCTATGTTTGCCAAACTTCATATACATGCTAATTTATAAGTGTACAGTCCACATATTGCATATACTTTTTACCACTGACACCAATTTTTATTTTAGATGTCAGCCGTTGGCTGCTTCTATGAACCTGCTGTTGCGGGTGCCGACGGATGAGCGGTCAAGCAAATGTAAAATGGGACCAGGGGCACTGGGGTTTGAGCTGGGTGCCCACCTAGGTCAGGGGCACTCAGTAACTGGATCCCTGAGGGGTCCCACTCAAGCTCCTTCTCTTCTGCGATGAGAAGAGGAGCGATGTGGTAATTGTCTGGGACCTCCTCGGAGACAGAGAGTTCCGGGCCGGATGGGTCCAGGGCTGGTGCGGCTGCAGCTGCGGGCGGAGCCACGAGCGTGGTGGCAGCTACAGCTTCAGGTAGACCAGGAACCAGCGGGGCCACGGGCAGAGCCGCGAAAGGGTCAGGAACAGGCAGAGCTGCGAGCAGGGCCGCGGGAGGACCAGGAACAAGCAGGGCCATGGACTAGGCCACGGGCAGAGCAGGAACAAGTAGGGCCGCGGGCAGGGCTGCGGGCGTAGCAGGAACAAGCAGGGTCACGGGCGTAGCAGGAACAAACAGGGCCACGGGCGTAGCAGGAACAAACAGGGTCACGGGCGGAGCAGGAATAAGCAGGGGCGCGGGCCAGAGGGTCCGGAGCAATTGCCTCGGCGGCAGGCGGGTCCGGAACAATCGCCTTGGCAGCAGGCGGGTCCGGAACAATCGCCTCGCTGGCACGCGGGTCCGGAGCAATCGCCTCCGCGGCACATGGGTCCGGAGCAATCGCCTTGGCAACACCCGAGTCCGGAGCAATCGCCTTGGCAACACGCGGGTCCAGAGCAGGCGCCTCATAGCTCGGCTCAGGCAGGGCAGGCATCGGCAGGTCTAGCACCGGCCGGTCAGGCACTGCCTTTTAAAAGCACTGGGGATCCGCAGGATAGCGTCCGTCACCGGGCTTATCCATCTACCGGCCGGTAGAAGTATGCCGCCAATGGAGGCTTCTGCACACCGCGGAAGCATTGCTGGCTGGTAGCAGCGGTGTTTGCCCAGGCGAACGGGGAGCTCCCTCGGTCACCGTTGTTCTCCCAGGTGGGGATGAGCGAGCAGCCGCCCAGTAAAATGCTCGCTCCCTCCTGTTTCTGGGCTGCGGGGTCCTCCTGTACCTCGGGTTGGGACCGCCAATGCACAAAGTCTTGCAGCAGACCGAGTCGATGGTGCTCGGCCTGTTGCTTTGTGCTTACGGGGAGACTTGTCATTCTGTTTCGGTGCGTTGGTGGGCGAGTGGTCAAGCAAGAGAGAGGAGCCAGGAAATCGGGCGAACAGGGTTTATTCAAGACGGACAGGGCAAGAGAAGGATCGACACTAGGTATTGTAACATCAATGACAAGTCTGGGGAAGACTGACTCAGACGAGGACTAAATATACCGGACTAGCAGACATTAACAAGGAACAGGTGAGAACAATCCGGAATAGACGAAAGGTAACGAGGTGGGTGTGGCACACATGAGGATCGGACGGAGCTGGACATAACACCTGCATTTGTGGGGACACTTAAAGGACCATTTTTATGTTTATAAGAGTTTATAACTTACATGTAGAACATATAGCTTAACATCTCAGTTTGTAGTTGGAATATTCTGGAAAAGTTGTCATATAGCATGATGAAATGAAATCATGATGCATTTAGTGTCCAAAAAGAAATGCATAATTTATAGCACATTATTCCTGATGTATGTAAGCTGGATATATGAAGTTTTCAAAGCGCTGCCTCATGGTCAGTATTGAATGAAATAGGAAAAGATGTGATCTCTTTTATGCTTGAAAACGAATTGCAAGTTCATTTGTATTTCAAGATTTAGTCGATCATTTTTTGTCCTTTTCCTCTTTATCAGGACAGATAGTTGTATTATTATATTTCAAAATGCAATAATACATGACACAAAATGAGCATATGGATGCTGGTTTTTAATTAAATCTTTCACCTACTGTTTTATCAATGACAAAATTCTCTCCTTACTTTAAACTCTCAATGTGTTTAGTTATCTTTCAGCAAGGTGACTCTTCATCAGTATGTATGGTTTACACTAGGGCGAGATGTACATTTATCAAGTTCAGTACTTAGAAATGTATTGAATGGAAATGAAAATACTTCTTTGGTGAAAACAGATAAAACCAAGTTTGTCCTCCAAAATTATCTACTATATATCTGTAAAATGTGATATTCCATTTTATAGTCTACTGTGAGAGTGTGTACGTTTCCTGTATTTATCATCACAGAAGAAGCACTGTAAGGAATTACACTAAAGCTCTATATGACCATCAGTAAATAGAAGTTCTAGATTTGTTTTATGAATTTGAAATTAATTCCTTGATAATACAAAGCTTACAAAAAGTATTCACTAGTGCTCCTCTTTTTTGTTGCTGACTAAAGTTGATTTAATTGATTCTTTTTGTGTAATACACAATAATCCACACAACACAACGGTGGTGAAAACACATTTGTAGTACTTGTAAAACATTTATTGAAAGTAAAACACTAAAATCTGCTATCTGCATTGGCCCTCATAGCCTTCAATCAGCTCTTTGTGGGACTCCAGTTACCGGCCGTTAGATCTGTGAGTCTTATTGCGCATTGACTCTATCCGTAACAGCTTTGGATGCTTGGATATCAGCAGTTTGTTCTACACCTTCTTTCAGATCCTCTCGAACTCTGGCGAACGGCAATCTTAAGGTATCTCTCTAGATTTCCCATTCAGTTTTAAGTCCAGGCTTCAGCTGGGCCATTCAGAGACTTGCTCCAAACCGACTCCATCATTTTCTTTGCTGTGTGCTTAAGATCCCTGGGACACTGAAGGCGAATCTTTACATTAGACCAAGCTTATGTGTACTCTGAGGCAGGCTTTCTTCAAGAACCTCTCCATATTTACGTTGATACATCTGCAGGAAATCCTAGCGACACATTTTCATTTTGCCATTATAGGGCATTGGGTCTGTTGGTGGCGCAAAAGAATCCATCCATACTTTTTCAGAAAGCACTTATCCTATTCAGGGTCCCAAGCAGTCCGGAGCCTATCCTGGAGGCTGTATGAGCAAAGACAGGGAACCCATCCCTAGGCACACTCATACACTTATGGACAATTTGGTAACTCCACCACCATGCTGCCCATAAAAAATCCACTCTACCCATTTTGAAATAAATCTGCAACATGTCAAAGGTTTGAATAAAAGAGGAAGGGTCCAAATATTTTGAAACATCATTAGAATTTAGACCAATGACCGATGTGTAGGAATGCAGTGGAGGTTTGAGTGCTCATATAATTTCTGTACTGTTTTGTGTTATTGCACTTCACACCAGATGTTTCTGATTATCAGATAAGTATATGCTAATTGGGGTACAACACACTAAAGACTTGGCTTGGAGCACCTAATAAAAGGCTTGGACTGGGTTGCTTTTGAACAGTTCCAAAGCAATACATTACCCCTAACTACATTACTTCCTTTTGTAATATGGAGACTTCATCTTAATAACCTCCTTTTCGTACAGTAGCCACAATTGACTCATTTGATCAAACTGTGACTCTTGTTTAGTCTTATTTTTTGTTTAAAAGTGAAATTTAGGATTATAAATAGACCGAAATTGAGTGCTCTATAGATTTAAAAATAGCACCATAGAGACCACACTCGTGGCCAAAATTGTGGAAACACTTCCAGCTTTTTGATATAGCATAACTTTATTCAACTGTTGCTCCAGTTACTTATTTAATTGTCCAATATATGATATTTTGTAACATTCTTTCATTGGGGTGTTTCCGTAATTTTTGGCCGCGGTTCTATGTAAGATTCACTAGTTTTGCCACATGACTGCCGAAATACTACTTTCTAGTACAAATGTACTTTTTTTGCTATTAGAAAATTCATATGCTTGATACATCCGGTGACCCTCTTCTTGTTAAAGATTCTTCGATAACAAAATGCATTGGGCTGATTGAAATGATTACTGTAGATGAGAGATCTAGCTGTCAGAATGTGATATAAGAAATGACGCTGGGTTGGAGGGGCAGTCCTATTAAGAGACTGACCTAGGTTCAGGGAATAATCTCTATGCCATAGAGTTAATTAGATTGCCCCCTGCTGTTCAAAGTTGTGTACAAGTTCTAGACAAATCTTGAGCAGTACTGTTTTACAGAATAAAGTAACATCATGCTTAGGGGTTACTGCAGAGGGTCAGGCAGTATGCAGCACCCTGGGAGAAAAATGTGGGTTAAGATTCTTACATAAGGGCCAAACTGGCGGTATTAGCAATGGCATTTGAACTAGCAACCTTCCAGTCAAAGACACAGAATGGTAACCTGGTGAGCCGCACACCTATGGAGCACAACATGCACAACATCTGTGCCACAAAAAGCATTATTTAATGATGAAATCAAGTAATGCCTTTCCGCATTCTGTCCACACCAAAAGACTTCACTTACTTTTGTTCACAGAAGTCAAAAGTAACGTTTCATTTTGTGCTGAGTTTATATCAGCACTTTGTACTTTGTGGACAGGACAAGAGAAAATGCATTTCGTGAGTTAAAATAAGTAATTTTATGGACAAACTGCATTCTGTGAACTGAAGAAAGTCATTTTCTGGACGAAGTGCATCTCTTGGACGAAATTTATTAAGTGGAATCATTAAATGCATTTCATCTTTTGCTAAGTCACAAAAGGCACCACAAAATGCATTTTGTGTTTTGGTGAATCATGAAATGTCTTTCGTCTTTGACTGAGTCAGGAGAGGTTCGTAGTAGGCGCCAGAAGGTCGAACACCGGCAATGATTTTGTAGACACGTGTAATTATGTTGAACTTGAAATTCGAAAACTTTAATACAAATATCTCCTGTGCTCATACATTCAGTGTTGTATGTACCCATTAGTGTCACGATTATTATTATTATTTATAAGTTTTTTATATTTTTAATTCAAGATCTTGGCACTGATTCTGTCCAATTGTAGGCTACGTTACATGTAATTTTCACCCAAATAACAGTGTCTCTCGTAGTTCAGATGAGACACATTGGATAGCCTGGATGTAATATCTGACAATAAAATGGCAAATATGAATGGATTAATACAAGATGTCACAGACTCTCTGAAGATCCTCATAGAGTTGCTGGTGTTGCGAACTGCAGATGTAGCTACAGTAACTCGACCCGGTCCACAGAGTGTTCAGCGAGATCACCAGGACAGAACCAATCAACCAGGCACTGATCAACTGCCTATTAGCAGGGTGAATTTCTTTAATTCACAAAATGTTTTTTGTCCACAAAATGACTTTCATTCACAAAATGAATTTCTACCAGAAAATGACAAAGTGCTGATAAAAATTCTGTGCACAAAATGAAACATTCCTTTTGATCTCTGTGCACGAAAGTCTTTTTGCGTGGACAGAATGCAGCAAGACATTACTTGATTTCATCATTAAATAATGCTTTTTATGGCACAGAATGTATTTTGTATGTACATGGAAATGAGAGCTTGACACCTGGCCCCTCATACACACTTCTCCATAGTCAATATACTGAGCACTTTAACAAACCCAACCAGGAATATGGGAACTAATAGATACATACTAAAAAAACTCGAACTTGTTTTTCCACCACATCCCACAAATGCTCAATCAGATTGAAATGTGAGGAATCTGGAGGCAAAGTTAACTTTTGGACTCTTTTTCATGTTCCTCAAACTGTCCTCGAACACTTTTTGCAGTGTAGCAGACTGCATTTTGCTGCTGGAAGAGGCCACTGCCATCATGGAATACTGTTGCTATGAAGAGGTGTACTTGGTCTGCAACGTAGTAACATCCATGCTAGAACCCTAAGCAGAACACTGCCCAGAGCATCACACTGCCTGGCTTGCCTTATTCCCACAGTGCATCCTGGTGCCATCACTTAAATGAAGCAAGTTTACCCAGCTGTCCACATGATCAAATGTGATTCATCAGACCAGGCCATCTTTAATTGTTCTATGGTTCAGGTGTAATACTCACATGCCCATCGTAGGTGCTTTCGGCAGTAGACTGGGGTCAGCTTAAGCCATCAAACCAGTCTGCAGCTACGTGGTCCCATAGTCAGCAAGCTGCAATGCACTGTGTGTTCTGACATCTTTCTATCATACTGTAGGCAGCATTAACCTTTTCAACAACTTCTGCTACAGTAGTTCTCATTTAGAATCACATATGTTGGGCTGGCAATCACTCCCCCATGTGCATCAATCAGCCTCGGGTGCCCATGACCCCATCGCAAGTCATCTTTAGGGAGATACTGACCACTGCATACTGGGGACACCCCACAAGACCCGCTGTTTTGGAAATCCAGCCATCTAGCCGTCACAGCTTGGCCCTTGTCAAACTCCCTCAGATCCCTTACACTTGCCCATTTTCCCTGCTTCCAGCACATCGACTTTAAGCACTGACTGTTCTTTTGCCTGATGTATAATGACGCCCGCAACAGGTGCCGTCGTACCAAGATACTCAATACTATTCACTTCACCTGTCAGTGGTTTTAATTTTATAGATGATGTGTGTATATTGCTTAGGAACCCAATATAAGCTTTCTCCCTCTTGAATGTGATAGCAGGAAAGGTCACAGCGCTCACTGTCCCACAACAAATTGACACGATTCTGAAGAGAAGCAGTGTAATCTGTCAGGGTAGGTGCCCATCTGACCCTTCCCTTCATGTCTCCCCCCTGCTTGGTCAGTAGGTGTTGTTGGCCATCTTGTTCTCCTCCCTATCTCTGGTCTTTCAGTCCCAGCATGCTCTCTCCTGCACTCACACTGTGGAGTGTGTAGCTCTGAAGATGTTAACCCTTTGCTTAGGAGTTCAAACAACAACAAATTTATTTTCTCCTGCTTGCTTTCTGACCCCTCATTGCCCTTTTGGTTTTGTAGTTCTACTGAGTCTTAGTTCCCTCAATAAACATATTCTTTGTCTTGGAGCTGCTAGCAGATCATCACCTTCTCCCTCCTGTGCTGTAAAAACAGTAATCTTAACAGTTTATTTTTTTCTTTTTCAATGCTTACTTTATCTAGAATTCTTCAAATTTTGTTACTCATACGGTATGTCTCATATTTGTATGTCTCATATGGTCATGGTCTGTGGCCTCCAGCAGTTCACAATGATGCATATATACAAAATATCTTCAAGAACAGCAAACTGACTGCTATTGATGTCAGTTCCTTCAACGGTTTGAATACTTTGATGTTTACCTTTTTTAAGCAACTACAGTAACTCAAATCTTTTTATTAGGGACATTTGTTATGGTCTTATTATGACCAGGTAAAACTACCTAATAAACTGGAATAGCCAGAAAATCCTTATAAACTCTGAAAACACAGGCAAAACCAAATCTGCAGCTGATCTGCTCACAACACAACAGAATATGAATAATCAAAGTTTTTAGGGGGGCAATGAAATGAGATGGACCATTAGGGGCTGCTTGGTATTGAATGCTTACTTTATATCGATATAATTTCAATCCAACATGAAACATGATATAATACCATTTATATCAATGTACTTTTATTGCGTGTTACAATTAGAGCTCTATTAATGATTTTGAATAGAGGGCAATAGTATTTATTCCTGGTTATAAGCAACATGAGGGCTTCATTTGTGCTGTTGCACGAAATCCCAGAATTCACAGCTAAAACTCTCAGCATATCATTTGATGGCGGGGATAGGCGAGGTATCATTGGCTGTGTCTTAATTTGGGGGCTGCATCTTTCTAAGGCTGCATTTGAAGGTGAATGCATCACAGAGGCATGACAGGACAGTCCTACTGTATTTCAAATGCAGCCCAGAAATGCATTTGCCATTTTCCCACGCCATGGTATAAGTGCCCAATGGATCCTTTGGGACCAATATAACCCAAGATTCATTCCACTGGTAGGCGTGTCCCAGCTCGATGACAGGGGTGTCGCTTTGTGAATAAAGGGTGGGGGCGGAAACAGTTGGTGACACAAATAGGGAAACATCCATCGGCTAGAACTTCCCTTGCATCGCTGGTGCAACCTCTAGATACCTGGGGCCTGTACTACAAAGCAGGGTTACTGGCTTATTGGGGTGACTTGCCGGATTTAAGGTAGTCTGGGCAAAATGTAAGTGAAGCAATATGAAGTCCATTTAAACTGTGGTACCTTAAAGCCAACAAGTTACCCCGATAAGCCAGTAAACCCGCTTCGTTGTACAGGCCACTGAATTCTAGTTGTTGTTTTTGTTCTGTTCCAGGCTCCAAAATGCTTGTAAGACTGCACTGGACTGTTCGTACTTTTCCCGGATGTTTTTCCTTTTGGATTAGATTCAGACACAGACATCCCACAAACATAATTTCATTTTACATCTGTGGACTAGATTTGGCAGCACTAAGCCGGACTCCAGACTAACTAAAACTGGCTAGCGCTATCCAACCGTCCCACACTTTCTTTGTAGAAGACAAGGCTCAACATCACAGATATTTTTGAATAAATGCTCTCTGCAGTTGTACAGCATTTATGCTAAATAATTCATTGAAGAATAGTCCATACAGTAAATAACTTAAGGCATAATTTAACCCAAAACCCCAATATAATGATACTGTATCATCCAATGTCTCGTGAAAATATACCACTATACTATAAACATTTGATATTCCACCCAGCCAGATGGTCCGTCCTGTTTCTGTTATTTGTATGCACATTTGCACCATTTTATGTTTTGCATGTGTTTTCAGAATTTGTGTTTTCTGAATTTGCATCACGTTGACATCTATTGGCCTCTGTAATTAAACTGTATAAATGCATATAAAATCTTCTTGATTTGTCATTTTATGTTTCGTCGAAAATAAATTTTCTGGAAAACAAAATAATGCCTTTTTGGGCTCAAATTGTGTTCTGTGATAAGGGCTTGTGGAGGGTATTATTTATTTTTTTCTTGCCCGGCCACACCAAGGCTCCAACTTTCAATCCAAATGCCCTTTTAATTATTCTGATCAACCAGTCAAAACAGTTTCCAAAGCAAGGAGAGTCAATTTACCTGCTGGTTATGTTTACAGGAGCTGCAAAGAATATTTGATATCTAAGTTTGACGTGTATTTTTACCACAATCCAGTACTGGATAATCAGCCGTAAGGCAGATGGATGTGATATTTAACCAAGAGCTTCGCCAGAACAAAACACAGCAGATGCCGCTACCCGTGTGCCATGCAACAAAGAACATTTGTGAAAAAATAAGCAGGACGCGGTCACATGCAATGATGTTATTCCAAAACAAACCCTACATCCAGCTGAACAATCCTTGTCATAGGGGGTTAAATGTAATGAGAAACTGCCAGTATCTTTAAGTATACCTTTATTAAACTCATATACCTTATACGTTATTTTGCAGAATATTTTTTTGTAACCAATATAGCAGTAGCGTCCTTTAGGGGCTTGAACGTACAGCCTCTAGATTCCAAATCTAACTCTTTAGGTATTAACTACAAGAGGCTTCCAGGCCTGCCCTCAATCAGAGTATAGTTTAGTTGTCTAGGCTGACTTTTTAAACAATTCTGTGGGAAAACACCACGTTTGATGTCGGCCCCTTGGGCTTTTAGCCTACTGCTTGTAAAACAGCCAGATATAAGCCATCCGTCTTCCAACCATTTATCCTGGTCAGGGTTACGGGGCCATGCAGTTATAAGGCAATTACAATTTTAACGTATCTGTCTGCTTCAGTTAAGGCATCGTAAATGTTTTCGTACATATCACAATCCCTTTGTATTAAGTAAATACACATCAAAAAGGTTTCAGAAAGTCTGCAATTGATTCTCCACTTCATAGGAAAACCTGCATAGTGTTACCAGACTGACTGAATAACAGACACACATAAGAGTTTCCTGTTATGGTTCATAAATGCATTCAGTGTTATTTCTTCACAAGGTGATACTAAAAAATAAGCTTTAATCATTTACATCAGCTTTAGACTGAATTAATGATTAATGGGCATTGAAGTCTTGCTGTGTTTTGCAAACATATACAGTGGTACCTCAGTTAACGAACTTAATCCATTCTAAAATGTTTGAGTTCTGATTACATTTTTCCCATGAGAAATAATGGAAAACTAAAATTATACTTATACTATATTTTTTAGCATTTAAACACAAAATAAACAGAAGAGCATTTTTTCTCAATGGCTTCCAAAAGATAAAGATTTTGTCCCAACATTACCCCTGTCCTGCCCCAATTGTCCACTCCTTTCATGTGCCACGCCCCCTGGTTAACCTCGTGTGGGATCTCCATGTGATCAGCTGTTCCTGGTTGCTGTCATTAGTCCTCTGCATTAAGTCCGTGTTTCAGTTTGTTTCCCCAGTCCGGTCATTGGGTGCGTTTGACTTGCTTACAGCGCTGGCTTAAAGCAACGCATTCTGATCCTGACGCAATGCATTACGGTTAGATGCATGGTGATCTCTCACCCGGCTGCACAAACTGGAATCTGCTATTTCTTCCAAATATAACGTAAAGCGCTGGTTTTCAGTTAATTTACCTGGGAAAATAAAGTTTAAATAAATGACATAAGTGCTCTAATATTACACGTAAGTTAGTTGTTTATTTATTATTAGTTACTGTAATTTTGCGCTGCTTTATTTGGTTAATTGTCCAGTCCGTAAAGAAGGCATTCAAGTAAGAATTACATTGTAGTATGACTTATTTCCTGGGGCATACAATTTATATTAGGTCAGCGTTCATGGTTCGACTTCTGATATTCAGACCGAGTTCTAGGTCAAATTGGTTTGTTCAACTTTTAAGAAATTTGAGTTCTAGTGAGTTTGAGAACTGAGGTACCACTTTATTTTAAAATATTAATTAATATAGTTGGTGATTTTAAACTAGCCTTGGTCCATTAGTGAATGCTTTTATTTGTGAATATCCCGTGGTGAACTTGTGCAGCTGTGGTTATTCACTGGTGACAGCTGAATATTAATGAAATGGATTAATGCTTAAAATGACTAAAAATGACCAGAAACTGAAAATCTCAAGGGTGAAGCAATGGCTCTGTGGTTGGTACTGTTGCCTACTTCAACTATTGCAATAGTTTCATGTAGTTGTGCAGATAGGTGATTTGGTGACTCAAATTGCCCATAATGTTGCTCTGTGTGCTGTAATGGCCTGGTATTTTCTCCAGGGTGTTCCCCCATCTTTTTCCTCATGCTGCCTGGAATGAACTCCAACCATTTTGAACATCTACTGGGTATCTGGTTGGGAGCTGAATAAAAGACCATCTCAGGGGCAGTAATTCTTTTTTTTTTAGTATTAAAAGGGTTTGGGATCTTGAACGCTTGATACAATTTATTTATATTAGATATACAGTTATTTTAAACTGTTCTCACTAAATTTGATTTCAAAATGCTGTTTAGCCCATTCATAGCACAGTTTTCTCATGAAAAAACAGCATAGTTCACAGTTATATAAATCTGGTGTTTTGCCAATTTTTCCCAAATGAAATACTTAAGGATTTGGGCTTACTTTTAAGCCATGAGCGGTCACATGTGTGTTGAGTTTCTTCATTGTATCAGGTGCAACCAGGAGCGCTGACTGCAGGAAGCCTAACTGGAAAATGAATGCAGCAAATCTGTAAGTATTTTCAGCTCCTTTTGTCAGAATAAAGAAAGAGCCAGATCTGCAAGTGACGACTTTGTCTTCCCTGTAGGTGAAGAATTCGCATCTGTTCTGCCAGGGATGCCACGTCGTTAACGTGCATTAGAGAGTGAAAACAGTCTGTCTCAGCATCACGTGAGAGAATGCTGTGAATGTTTGCATGCATCTGTATTAAATGTTATTCAGAGCCGGTCGCTGACTCGCTGGTTGCACTTTCTTGTCTGTTTCCTTGTCTCTCGCAAATCAGGTTCTGTGACCTCATCCTGACTTGTCTGACGAATGTGTGTGTTTTTTTCTTTCTTTTGAGAGCCGAATAATGAAATTTTCCCTCTGTCACCGTTACAGATGTTCCTGCCATTTATGATACGCAATATAATATAGCTGTGAAATTTTTACTTATTCACCACATCTGCCAATGTTTTGCATGTGTGTGTGTCTTGGCATTTATAAAGCAGAGGTGGCAGGTGAAGGTCTGAGGTGAAAGATTGTCGTCTCTGATTGGAAACTTCAGGAGAGCTGAAGATTCAATGCTTTAAAGTGGATGTTCAGAACTCCAATGTCCCTGACAAACTATACCAACCTGCCAGTTAATTCTTCTTAGATATGGTGGATACTACTTAATGACTTGTTCCTCTCATGTGATTGCTCTCGTTTGATGCAGCGTCACATTATCTTTGACTTTGTAGAAATTATTTGTCGTTAATCGTTGTATCGTTTTGGGGGATTCGTGTAGGTGAGGGGCCCCTGATCACGTTCATTTGCCATTGGCAGTTCAGCTAAGTCGCCAGAGGACACCTCCAGCATCAGACTTCCTACACGCATCATATACTGTACACACCCAGGGACGGTGTAGAGATTTGGCTAAAGAATCCTAGATGGAAAAAGAAAGACCATAAAGGTGGACGTGATTCTGCAGCTATAAAAAATTAAGGAGTAACTACTGGGTCGGTGAAACTGTTCAAATATTTCTTCAAATTACAATTTAGCGAAACACTACAAATGACCAAGATTCAATCCATTCAGTTTCTATTTGAGTAGTTTCCTCTGCACCTTCTCTCATGGTGTAAAAACAAGTAGTATAATGAATACTCAGGCCTGGTGTTAAAGGAAATGTTGTAAGACATTTACAACATTTTCAAATAATATAAGTGTGTTTCAGTGACTTTGGACTGAATGGTGGAACTGATGGACTAGAACATAACCTGCAAAAACACTGGGAGAACATTTAGAAAAGCAAAGTGCGAGGAAGGACTTCCAACCCGGCATGACACCCAGCCTGCAACGACACTACAGTGATAACCACTGTGTCGAAAAATAATCTTGTAATTGTGCTTCTGAAAAAAAATGTTCAATTTTGTTTTTCAGATAGGCAGTGAGTGAGGACAGAGAGTTATTTTCATCTGGAAGTCACTATTCTTTGTACATAATTAATGCATTAAAAGCATGTCACTACGTATCTTCTAATGTCTATCTTCACACATATTCCTCTGCTCTTCCCATGTGACATCAGAACTGCTTTCCTTGCATCTCTGTGTTAGTGTGCCTCCCACGCTAGGAGATCAGAGCCAACTTCTGCTTCAGGAATGGCCCCCTTAATACCCAGAGTGGTCCCTCTCAGAGTCACACTAATGAGCCACTCTTCCGCCAGGTCTACATCGACCCTTAATAGCTGTGGTAACAATGCTCTTAGTTAATGATAATAAATAGTTGTATGTTTGCAAGCTGAGGGAACAGGCAGATAAGAACAAAACCATAGTGAAGAAGAATGTTCATAGAATTGCTTTAAGGGTAGTGATCAATCCATAAAAAAATTCTGCTCGATTTCCTTCGTTCCTCTGGAGAAACTCTGTATATCTCATTATCAACTCAGTGAAAATTCTTTGTTATTTCTCAAGAAATTGTCATTGCACTATATATAGTTATGGTGAGACACATGGGAAATAATTGAGATTTTTCCACTGAAATGCTCAAAGGCAGGACAAGCAGTTCAGACATTAATAAAATTAATCGTTAAATGGAGTGGAGATGTGAGACTTCCACACAGTCCTGTAAAGATCTGTTTTTAATAACAGACTGAGCCTTCTGTGATATATCTCGTGAAAAACCTCACACTAATGTTGGCCTCCTTGTGCCTGGGCAGTTGCTCTCTTTGTCTCTATGGTGGTCACTTTACTCCATATGTTGTAGCAGATCATGCGACACACACACAGTGGTCTTTGTCAATCCAGGCACCTAAAAAAAAACAAAACAGTTCTCTTACTGGAACATGAGTGACTGTTGTCCAGGAAAGAGAACTTAATAAAGGTGCTTTGAATTCACAGGCAGTACCCTGTAAACTACTAAAGAAGCCCAAAAATCAGCAATAAAGTACACCAGTGTACTGCTACCACTATGATAAAAAGATTGCCTAGGTTCTCATTATAACGAGATAAGTATTGAGATTAGTAGTAAATTCATTCACTAATTTTTTGTATTACTGTAAGTCATAATATATCTCCCATTGCAACCTGAGAATACTCTTCTGCATCTGATAAGTAACCACACAAAGTTTCACCTAGTTCTACAGAAGAACTTAGGGGTTCGGCTAAAGAACAGCTTCTTCGCCCACTGTCAATACGCTGAAACGTACCTCACAGTGTTGATTCTTCAACCCTCTCCCTCCACACACAACTTCAACTAAATACTGTTTTCATTTGCAGTATCTGGTCATTTGTTTCCACCAGCTGCTCACCCGGCACATTGTATATCTCCTGCTTGCACTTGTGTCATTGAACCTGGCACAATCCTTCTCACTGTACTTCCTGTCGGCATCTTATGCCAAGGACTACCTTGTACATTTTGCACAGAACTACACTTTACCCTTAATGGTACTTCATCATGGTGTCAGCAATATGCTGCTGTAATAAAGAACATTAGGGTAGATAAACCAAGTTATGCTTACACATAACATCAGAATTATATTTTAATGCTTACATTTTTGTCTCAAACGATTATGTCACTTTATTCTCTTTTAATTAACGTGTTGTCTCCTTCTGTGTCATGTGTCTTAATCGGTTTAACATGGCATTCTTAAGCATTGGTAATGGGCTATAAAAAGTCAAAATATCCTTTGCTTTTTATATGTAGAGTTATTATGGTTTGTTGCTATTTTATATACCAGTAGGTACATTATTAATACTGAGTCTTTATCCAGGTAAAAATGTGTATGTAAATATTTTGTGCCGAATCTCTGGAAACTTCGAGATGCTTCTATTATTTATCCAATAAGATTTTGACTTGCGGCATGCATTCCTCAGACTGAGTCCTTATTACAAGCACCTGTGCTTCTCTTTAACTCTAAAATAGCACACTTCACATAAAAGTCTTATATTTGTTAAGGCTTCCCTTTTATCCTAACTCCTCTAAAGGTTTACTTCCAATCTGCATTTTGTTTGTTTAATTATCTGTGCTCCACATCATTAGTGTAATACTTATGTGATGCATGTTCTCCCCAAGTCGGTGTAGGTTTGCTCCAACAGTCCAAAAACATCTGTGAATTTCTGACCAGACCCAGCCTGTGGACTGAGGGTTGGGAACCTCCGCTCCTGAGGACCGGTGAACTTCCCAGGTAGAACCGGCTAAAAGCCAACAGCAGCTCCCCCCTGCACCACCGGCAGCCCCTTTATCTTTCCCACAAGCCGCAGGTGATTCATGTTACACTCGCCTACAAAAATCTCCATTTCTGAGGACAGTATGTACCAGAGCTGTACCTGAAGTCTGTGATGTAAAGAGTAAACAGGATTGTTGACAGTTTGTCCCTTAGGGTCCCCCGGTGTTGTTCTCGATCGGATATCTCCCTTACATGGGAAGTCAGTGCCTCAGGTCTGTAGTCATTTGGGGCACTGGAACGTCTTTCTTTGGCAAAAAAACAGTGCATGAGATCTTCTGGGGTTGGGTATGTGGGGGGGCTCGAGGAGGGGATTTTTAGTAATAGGGGTAGGTTAAAAATGTTTTGCTGAACTTCCCTCAGCTGGGATAGCAGGGCTTTAATCATTCTTGGGTTCATGGCATTAGAGCTCTCCACATTGCCCATCTGTACCCAAGATAACTACGTTCTGAACTGAGATGTACAGATCTGAAGAACCAGTCTGAGAGTGAAGGTAAAGCTCTTAGCAGGGCTACAGTTTGCTAAAACTAGTGCGACTCACTCTTGTGGGCTGAGGATGTCGGCGTCAGACCAGTTCAAGGGAACGTTTTATTTCACTTCCCTCTCCGTGCTCCTGACTTCATCCACCATTCAGTGATCACCCACTCCATATTCCTCCTTCATCCTGTTATCACCTGCTTGCATTCAGTTCTCTCCTTATAGTCCATCTTCCTCCCCTTCATCTTCCTCTCCAGATCGCACTGTACAGACACCTGCATTAGGAAAGCCCTTTTCTTATTCATGAGTATTATACATTGTAATGTGGCGCTTGTTGTTTGAGAACCAGCAAGCCCCCCAAACAAACGACAAAACAAACAATAACTTTGTGTATAATGTTCTACTGAGTATGCCGCCTCAAATTTTGATAACTTGCACAGTGACAGTAAAATAGTCCCTTATGTCTTATTTTAGTCATCTGACGTTTTGAAGAATCGACTGCCAATTTGGCATCTATTGTCTGTTATTCCTAACACAATCCATTATGCTTCTATTAAAATTTTTACAAAATCACACATTTCTTTTTGTGTCCCTCTTCCAGGCTCTCTTCCAAAATGCAGAGAACTGACAACAGATATACAGGACATTATGCTTATTCACAAAAGGTACAGTAGAGGTGGAAGGGTGAGCGGGGAACCACTCTGGTCCCATACTGCCACCAGTGGGTGTTGGAAGAGCAGCTCCCTCCGTGCATGGGCTCTCCAAGGCCTGCAGGTTTGCTTTTCCTACAAGCTAAAGGCACACATTTAGGCTCATAGCTTTTGCTACATTGATTCTAATGTGTGTGTGTGTGTGCTGTTTTTTGGACTTGCGCACCGCATAGGGGTGCCCATGTCTTGGGGCCTGTGTTGCTTTCCTGCAACCTTGTCCAGAATATCTGGGAGGAAAACGATGACTAGTTGGGAAACATAAATGTAATGTTAAAAGGTTTCTGAACAGTGTTTTTCTCTTTAAATAATGAGTATAGTGCATAGTTTTACAGTGTAAATAATGCATCACTATGGGCAAAGTGACCAGCCCAATAAATATTCAAGATTCAAACCTCCTTACTACTTAAGCCGGTGCAGTAAAGATCTTGTGAATTGTGAATATCTTGTATGAGGGATATATGTAAATATTTAAAATGATTTTGCTTTTCTGTTTATTTATTACTTATTTAAAATCTTTTTATTAATTCATTTAATGCACACCGCATTGTCATTTATATAGTGATGGGAAAATTCATAAACTGTTCAAGATTTGCTAATGGAAGCTTTCGCAAAACCTCCCCAAAGAGATTTCAGCTTCTTAAAATCATAGTGAAAACGAGAGCAGATGACGGTAAGCATTGCTTATTTCACCGGCGTTTATTGCTGTACTGTAAATGTAAAGATGTAGCTAAGGGGAGGTTAGGGCTGCTGCCACCCACCTCTGGGACCAGAGTTCGAACCCACCTCTTGGCCGTATGCGTGTACGGTTTGCCCGTCCTCCCCGTCTCATTGTGGGGTTCCTTCCAGTTTCCCCCCACAGTCCAAAAACATGCTAAGGTGAACTGGAGTTGCCAAATTGCTTATGTGAGTGAATGCCTGTGCTCCCAGTGCAGGGTTTGCAGCTATAGCCTGTGGGATATGGTCCCTGCCCCCATGACCCTGTGTAAGGCAAGCAGGTACGGGAGATGGAAGGCGATGTTGAGGTTTACTCCCCATGTTAAACTCTATGGTGACACTGATATTGGGCATGGTGGTGCAGTGGTTAGCACTGTTGCCTCACATCCTGCAGACCCGAGTTCCGGTCTCATGTCACATGCGTGTGGAGTTTGCATGTTCTCCCCGTGCCGTCGTGGGGTTTCCTCCGGGTACTCCGGTTTCCCCCCACAGTCCAAAAACATGCTGAGACTGATTGGAGTTGCCAAATTGCACGTAGGTGTGCATGTGTGAGTGACTGGTGTGTGACTGTGCCCTGTGATGGGCTGGCCCCCCATTCAGGGTTGTTCCCTGCCTCGTGCCCGTTGCTTCCGGAATAGGCTCCGGACCCCCCGCGACCCAGTAAGGATAAGCGGGTTGGAAAATGGATGGATGGTAACACTGGTCAGTGGAGATTTTGTTACAGAACAACCAAGGCCTTTCTCTAATGTACTTTTATGGCTAATTTCAGAATGTCTCCATGCCACATAGTTTTTAAGTGATTTTTAAACTATACTAATGTTATATAGTAATTCCTTATTAACAATGGATGTGTCATGACCTGCTCGTCTGATTCTCCTGTGTGCCACGCCCCGCTCATTTCCTCGTGTTAATTATCGATTGTGATCACCTGTTGCCTGTTATTTTATGCTTGTCTTGTGTATTTATTTTGCGTTCAAGTCTGTTTCCCTAGATCAGTCACTGATGTTTTGTTGCCGTGTTTTCTCGCCTAAATAAACCCCGTTTCTGCCCGTATTCACAGCTCGCTCACCTGCTTGTTCGATCCTCAACACCCGGACGTAACAGGCCGCGTATACTAAAGGTTATTTTAGGGGAAATGATTTTATTTCTACTTGTGAATATTTTTAAGACTTTACAGAAAGACACAAAGTACTTCAAGTCTGTTTTGCCAGAGTTCAGAGCTGTAGCACGTTTGGACACGTTGAGAGGATCCTGCTCTCTCTCTCTCTCTCTCTCTCTGATATGGAAAATGGTATCAAAGCAAGTGGGACCCAGTATGCCTGCTGACGTCTATTAGCCCATTGACAGAGATGTTCCTGAGGCAAAGTACAGCAGAAAATCATTCACTTCTATACACATGGTCCATAAATACACTGTGAATGCATAGCACAAAGATTAATTGTGTGTCATTTAAAATCCTTCCATTACATGGAAATTCCAATTACTGTAGATTTTTGAATTCAGCACAAAAAAGATTCGCCTATTTTGATTAGCGTGCCAAAAACTAAGCAAATATTTATTGACCAGTGTAGCTGGTGGGTGTTGCACAGCGTTAGCGCGCCCCTCTGGGCGTGAGAACTCCATTAGCACAGAGAATTAACACAGCTGAACGGAGAGACGGGGTCTATATAGGTGTATTGGGAGAAGATTACAAGATAGTTACAGATCTCATGCTGCTCAGGAATAAGGGTGGGAGGATTAGTCTCCATTTCTTCTTTCGTGTAGCATTGTCCGTATGGTAATACCAGCATTTGCCAAGGACACCTATGTCCCACAAGCAGGACTCCCCTGGGCTAGCTTGTCAATCACGCTACCATGAGCTTGCTTTGGCCATGTGTACAGTAACAGGCAAAGGTCCAGACAGACCTACTGAGAATCATTTGCTTTTCGACAAGATAACGACCCTAAGCGCACCTCGAGGTTATGTAAGTACTGTATTATCTAGTGAACAAGTACCCTTTGGGCACCCCAAGCTAGTTTGGGATGAGTTGGGTCAAAGAGTAAGAGCAAGGTAGCCAACTTGTGCCCACAACTTGTGGAAACTCATTCAGCATTGGAGAAGAATTCCAGGTGGCTACTTCTGGAAACTGGCTTAAAGAATGCCAAGGGACTGCGGGGCTCTCGTCAAACGAAAAGGGGAGAGAAAATCTGAGAATAATCTGTGATGTTGAAATTTTTCTTGGTTATTGCAATATGTGACTCATACTACTTCATTGCGCTGAAGCATTTTACAATAAGCTGTAGGTGTAGATTAGGAGTCTCCAGACGTTTGCCTTGTACTGTATGCACTGTATTTGGAGTGAATAAAACTGCAGTGTCTGTGGCAGGTTTGTAGTTTCACTGCAGTTGTCTCTACTTTTAACGTATAGATGACTCAATGATATATCTCAGCACAGCTTGCAGTGGACAACAGCAGAATTTCTTTATGTCATTCTTGTAGAGAATGATGGTTGTGGCGAACTCCCTCTTCATGTTCAAGGATTTACTCAAAGAACTAGCTTGTAACCAAAAGCAATATTCCTACTTACCTTAAGAATACAAACTGTAGCATAAAATATGCTTACACAGTTTTCAAAAGTACTAACTACAACAGTGATAACTAACATTTGAACACTGGAAGCTCTTAACCATGACAAAAGCTTTAGTTAAACATTGTTTACAGTTTAAACTTTAATGTTCCTGTTGTGTATATCTTGAATTACCTTTCAGTTTTTGAATAGGTTTTAGACAAATTTGCAACCCTTAATTTTTTGCTGAAGCATTTTCTATATAACTTGGAACTTAATATCATTCCAATCGAGGACTTTTTTATGAAGACTGCAGATTCAGAACTGCATTAAGTCTCAAGTTTCAAACAATTTTATATTAATTTTAAATTAATCTTTTCTAAATCCAATTGGTTTCCACCCAATAAATGACATATCACTTGAAAAAATATCTATATTAGATATGATTAATTCTTACTTCTTCATTATTTACATTGGCCCCATGTTGTGAATGTCTATTATCACACATCTACTGTATGCTTTTGGCCCCCTCCTGTATGTATTTGAGTTTCTATGTACTCCCCATGTTCAGTCCAAAGACATGCAGTTCCAGTACACTGGTGTTTCTAAAAGGTGTGTCGTATTCTAAATTGTGATGAACTGGCACCGTAAAGCAGGTTTGTGTTTTGTTTTGGTTTGTTTCTTTGTTCCAGGTTACACATGTATGCGATTATGAAGATGGCGTCGACCACAGCAGCACCGTGCAGAAACATTTTGAGCACCAGGTGCCTGACCTGGGAAATGGGGACCTCCTTACACGATGATCGGTGACGTAGAAAGGGCACTGAGGACCTATAAAAGAAGGTACTGAAGCACTCCCCTAACCCTGACCCCACCTTGTGAGAAGGTATCAGATGGAATGCATCCTCTTTAACCCAGTCATTCCTCGCTCTGAGCCGAGACAGGGTGATACAGAACAAGACAAAGTGAGGAGGTAAGGCTCCTTGTAATAGGAGAGAGGCCAGGGTGTAACACATAGAACTTTATAGCTATTAAGGTGCAGCGTGAGAGAGGGCCTGGCCGCTGGCCCCAGCAGCATTTGCAAAGCAAGTACAGTCTCTCCCATGCACCTGCGCTCATCTACAGAAAGCTTTGCTGCTGAACGTTGGCTCCCTTATAGGAAACCCCCTTATCCCCATTGGATCCCCACAGCCCTGCCTTCCGCCAAGCCTTCACACCCTTTCATCTCCTGCAGATGCCACCATACGCCCCAGCAGTCCATGGGTCCATTAGCTCATAATGCTTGACTGTTGTGAACCTCGCTGATGATCCTCTCTTCTCCATTTATGTGCCAGTAGCCAAAACTATTCATTCCCCTCCGTTCTGCTTTTGTGTCTCCCTATCTTTGGCCTGTAAGGTGACCCCAGGACTATGTAGTGTGAGTGTGAGAACCAACCAAGAAGAACCAACACATACTTTCATGGTTCCTGGAGTTTTTGTGAGGTTTCATATGACTAACTAGAAGCAAACTGAATCATTTCCCAGTCTTGAAGCTCCACTCCCGGTTCCAAGATTATTATTCCTCGTTGACACAGTTACCTTCCTTTGGGTTAGGCAGTGCCTGTCTGCTGTCTGATTCCTTTTCATTGATCTTAATTCCAGTTCACTTCTCTTTCTGGACCTTTGTATGCCTGTGTGCTGAACGCCACTCCTGGATTTGTTCCTGCAGCTCTTTGACTGCGTGCTTCACAGCCTTCCGTCGTCCTTGTCAGACCTGCGGCAGGTTGTCTTGAGGCTTAAAAATATTAATATATTAATAGCTGCTTTTGTGAAGGTACCAATTTTTTTTTTTTTAAGAAACTTTTGTGGAACTTTCTATGCCACAGTGTTCCAGCCGGCCAAATTTGTCGTACGCTCAGTTATGTAGGAAAAGCTCAGTGGAACTGCGATTTCTCAAATTTACACTATACTCTGTGTTGTAAGTTTTCATATGGTTGAGGGATCCTGACATAAATTATGTTCTTCATACATGTGTCATTATTTTGAGACAAATAATAAGAATTAAGTGAAAGTGATAAATTGTAACTGTTGACATCCCACAACTCATAACAAGACGCGTCCTCTACATTTAACCCATATGTTGCATAGGAAGGGCAGCTAATTCAGCAGCCGGGGCGCAGTGTTTGGGGCTCTACCAGGCAGCTACGATTTAAAAGTCCTAATAAATATATGGTGATATTGATTGACTTCTTGACCATTTACAACTGAGAAATATGTGAATAGGATTAACAATACCAAAAAGTATATGGTATTTTGAAACATGTTTAAATCAAAGTCATCGAAGTAAAATTTCAATTTACAAAACTTTACGTTTTTGTATTCGTTCACATATTATTTTATTAACAAACAACTTGTATTTCTATGCCCTTTTATAAAGCTCAGTAGGTTATTGAACCAGACCTGTACAGTACATAAAGTGTACCGCCAGCCCTTTCCTGAAAATTCAACCAGAACCTTTTCCATTATAAACCCATGTTTTTAATCCACATGGTACCTCCTAACCTAAACAAAACTTGCTGCGTTTTCACTTTCATCCCAGCAGCAACAACTTCATTAGCGCCACCACTAACTTTAAAGAAAAGCCTGTCAGGCGGCTGCGTACAAAAACCACTGAGGGACTCCGGCTTCAGTCCCACAAAAGCCCTTTATTTATCTGGTGATGCTTTACACACCATCCTCATGCATTAATCTTGCATTCATAGAACATTTAGTGCACCTTCATAATTCTTCCATAGAAGATTCATAAGCAGCATGTTAGTGTTCCTTAATATTATAATATACCTTAATAGCTTTAATTCAAATTAATAATAAACATTATATGATTATATGACTATAGTGTTTGATATTATCATGTATTGCTTCGTATTATTGTATAGTAAAGCTTTTAAGGTATATTGGGATGTTAAGGTATAATTACATGCTGTTTATGAATGGTCTATGAATGCATTATAACGGCATTATGAAATTGCAGGTAAAAGTCACCTTTCACTGCTGTATAAATGACTGTAGTTCAACCAAGGAGAGGCCAATAAATAGCTGCGACACAAGTGTTTATTTGATGAAACAATTTAAATGAGTATGTGAACAGTGATTTGGCAAAGCCCAGCTTTTGGTCGTCGGTTCCATCATCTCTGAAGCTTACAGATCTGGCTGGGGGACCAGGCAGGAGGAGAAGGTGCCAAACCCCAGACCAGGCCGGGGAACTGAAGGTGGTGAAGGAGAAGAGGCGGGCAGACTGACCAGCTGTAACGGCAAAGAAATGGGTTAGACTTACTCCTTATATAAAAATCTGGACCAATTGGACGCACTGGTATTCTTTAGGTCTCCTTGTTTAAACTTTCTTATTCACTTTCAGTAAATTCATTAATAATTACTCCTGAAGCTTCCATATTCTACATGTCTCCATCACCAAGAGAAGCTTATAACTTGGTTTGTATGGTTATTTACCGAAATAGCTTGTTTGCTTAAATCATTTGTTTAAGCATATTACATTGGCATCACGTGTGAAACAGCTTTCAATAAACAGAAAATATAATTTACTTTCGAAAACCGCTACAGATACCACGCTGTTTTGTCTCATGCATTTCTTTCACAATAAGGGGATTAGGGAAGAAGTTGCCAGAATCCTAATGGAAAATTAACAGAAATTACTTAATGAATATCAATGTGTATGTCGTATTCCATTGAAATATTGCATCAAACCTGAGGTTCCGGGCTCATAGATCAAAGGATAGTCAGATCACATTTCAGGATTTAATGAAGAAGCGTTTGCACCACAATCAAGAATTTAAATATCAGAAATTCCAACTTATCGCTAATGAAATTACAAATGTCTCCCATATGCACAGTAGTGTCGTCTCTAAATTAATCCAAACTTTTTACAGTATGCGGCTGAGAAGAAAGTGTCATTCACTGGCTTAAACGTTTCCCTGTCTAGACCCGCGGTGATCGGTTACGGGCTTATTGATCATTCAGCCGGATTTGTAGCCCTTATTCTCAGGACGAGCGGCTTGTCACAAAGTCCCTGGCGGAAAAACATTTTTCAGGAACAGGGGAAAAAGCTGAAGCCCTCACACCCCAATGTGCCAAATTACTGTCTGACTTCAGGACAGAACGCGTAATAGAGTGCCTGAAAGGTAACAGTACAGAAAATAAGAAGGAAGTGTAACATTATGCAGCTGGCTATTCAAATGCAGCAATGAATTTTGGCAGGAGATACTCGTCTCGGGGGAGGGGGTGGATTTTACATCCAATGATCTCTAGGGTGTGGAAATGATTGAAGGTGCTTTTCATACAGACCTTACAGCACCTGGCTGCCGGGCGTCCGTGTCCTCGTCTCTCAGGTGACATGTAACAAGGGGAAAAAGGATGGGGGGAAGGTACAGAGTATTTTAACATGGCGGAATAAGGACAATCGATACAGAGAAGTCATGTTCCACTTTCTAATCCCAATGGAATATTATATGGCAGCAACGAGAACCAAAGAAATGAGGCTTTGCTCATATGCACTGATGGTGACCTATAATCAATCCAAGCCAGTAAGAATGGGAGCATGCAAAGGGTACAGGTTCAGCGGCATTTGTACGTGTTTGGAGCTCTCGCACGGCATTATGGGGCACTGTCCACTCTCAGGAGGCTCCTACATCCTTCCGGGTTTACAGCCATGGGTTTTTATCCATGACTCTCATTCTACACAGTTTCTCTTTCAGGTAATTCATCAGTGCCACCAGAAAGTAGTTCATGAATGACGAAATCCAGAATGGGAAAGAACAGAAAAAATGTCCACTCTTAAATTGAATTTTTAAAATTATTATTCAATATTGATCTATTTTGCTGTGTTTTATTTGTTGTTTATTTTTGTAGCTTTTTCATTTATCATGATTCATGAAGACTGCAAGTATAAGTAGTAGAATCAGACGATGGACTTCCTTTTAAAATTAATGCATTGACTCCAGCATCTAGTTTTCAAATCTCATCTTATATATGGCCTATCCAGGGGGTACTCAGTCTATCCAGGGGGTGCCACTGCCTATCCAGGGGGTACTCAGTCTATCCAGGGGGTGCCACTGCCTATCCAGGGGGTACTCAGTCTATCCAGGGGGTGCCACTGCCTATCCAGCGGGTACTCAGTCTATCTAGGGGGAAATTTAAGTCTTAGTTGTCATTGTAATTTAGTTCTATAATCTAGCTGCCGTATAATTCTTTAAACACATTAAAAAACAGATTTTAGCAATATGCGCCTTTGATAATAGGCATAGCCGTTGGTGTTTGAATCAGCTTAAAGAGGGTGACACTGGTAATTAAATCTACTGAGATGATACAAAACTCACAAATTTCTCATTTGAACATTATAACTAAGTTTACAAAAGAAAAATAACTTGAACATTATACTAATAGTTTGTTAGCTTACAATTTCACAGTAGCAAAAAGAAACTTAAATTGCAACTTTGGGTACCTGTTTTGTAAAAATGGCCATTCTCTAACACATCATCCTCTAAATGCAATATTCTTTAGTCAAACATCTGTTTGAAAGTAAGTTGAATTTAAGATTTCTTGTGAAAGTGATTTGGCACAATGAAGGTTTTGCCATGAATGTAAAAAGTTAAATAGTCGTCCATCTGGTTTTCTTTGGGGGACGGTTGCCCAATTGTGACCCCTGGGAAGTGATTCCTGAGCTTTTCCAGAGTAGGTACTTTTTGCTTGACCTGGAACTACTGGGTGGGGCTTATAGTGATAAACTTTGCTGATTGGTTGGCCAAAAGTCATGGCGAAAGAGATGGAGCAAAAATGTAATTCAATTAAATTTTCATTCAATAAAAAATTCATTCGATTAAAATTTCAATTACATTGAGTGGATTAATGAATACATTTTTTTTTTTGCTTGCAACTCTTTCTGCATCGGAAAAGTTGAATGATAACTGACATATTTAGGTTTTGAGCCATTTTTAAAAACAGAGAAAGTTGTTTGTACTTCCATGTCGTGTTTTGGGGAGTGAAGTCATAAGCGCTTTCAGTCACTCATTTAAACTTGGTTCCTGCCACATCTATGCAAATGATTTGATACAACTAGTTAATGTAACCGCTCTGGGACATTGATTCACAAAGAGACACTAGTGAAGCTGTCATTTTGAAAGCTCAGAGAGTGCATTTGTGTAAGTAATGGCAGTGATGCACAAAAGCTCTGCAGACTTTTTGTGAGAGCATAAGCATGGTTATCAGTGCTACCATTTTCGTACAATGTAACAAACTGTGAATGCTGCATGACGATAACAATGTTAGCACAGTATTTGTCCTAGTAAACAGAACGGACAGTGTCATGTTAATGTGAAGCAGAAAACTATGGGGGGGGGGGCGGCATGTGTGTTCTATGAGAAACACCAGCTGTGTTACTGCTATTTAAACTGATTCTTCAATTGAACATTCAATAATTCAATCAGAATAAATCCATAAAATTTTCTTATATGGTGTGACAATTTTGTCTTTAGTCAATAATGGTGAAAAGGAATCCACAGGAGAATTTTTGCTTTAAGAAGCCGACTCAGTGCGTGGATTGATGCATGTCGTATGATGTCAGGTAGGATGAATAAAGATGAACGGACATGTACAAATCTCATCTCTGAATTTGGCACTCCAGCCAATCTTGACAAAAAATATGGCCCAGATTGCAGTCGTGGCCAAGTGACTTTATTCCAAATCGCAAAGTCACTCATGTGAGAGCCTGTTTCCACCAGAAAGTGCAGCGTGCAGCAGAGACGACAGAGACATTTATCTGCGCTCTGTATGAACTCTCAGAGCACTGGAGCTACTTGTGATGAACGTGGTAGAGAATCATGGCGGGAATATAGAACAGCTTTGAGGATTACAACATATCCCAGAACTTATCCTGATGTGCAGTGGGGGAACTCCATCAATCAGAGCAGGTTTGGACTTATGTTGTCCGGAAAGATGAAGGTGTGTGTAGCTCGACAGCACAGAAAACACACAAACTGACCAAAGCCGAGGACAGAAAAAGACTCAAAGACAGTCACCATTGTAAAAATAAAATAAAATAAGTAACACAAGAATCAGGGTGCATATCAAACATTACAGGCGTCAAAAACAAACAGGCAAGACAGGGCACAGAGGGACAGAGACACCCGTCTTACTTTCTGGGCTCGGTGAATAGCACCCCCTGATAATGACCCCCTGATGATGACCACAAAGTGCAATTTAATAAAAGCAGCACACCCATGACATTTAAAATAGATACTTGTGCCGATGTGTATCATGGGTGATGATGCATCCAAAATGCTAAAAGCAGAGAAGAAACCACTGTGGGCAAAGGCTGACTTAGTGGCCCAGGTGGCTGCCTGAAATGTGCTCACAGCATGCACAGTATACAAAGCCAATGATTATTCATTTAAAGTTTCTGTCACTGGAGGGCAAAGCATGAATAATCTTCTCAGCTGACCATTAGCTCAAGCCATGGGGCGTTGAGGTCAGCAGCGCCCAAGGGGAGTTTGACTGAACGGACTGCACCTCTATCTCTGTAATTTGGAGGTTGCTGGCTTGAGTCCTGGCCTTGGTAGAAGAGTCCTATGTTGCTACAGGGGAGCTGTATGACTCCTGACCCTCTGCTGTGACTCCCAAGCTTCTTCGTACCCGTATGTGTGTCTGTGCATCTCATGGAGAGCAAGACGGGGTAGGTGCAGAGGTCATTTCCTCCTGCGTTCTGAAAAAGCATCGTCAGGGAAAATTTTGCCACAGGAGGACACACGACCTTAAACGGTCTCCATGCCTCTCTTGAAACACGTGAAGGAGATGCTGGAAAGGACAGAGTCTCACAGTGTAAGTGGGAAAGCAACTGAGCCCACAGAACCATCTGCCCCCATCGCGCCCACCAGAAATGGCTGGAAAAGGATATATTAAAAAAATGTGCTAATTTAGCTCATGTGTGCTACTGAGCTGTAACTTCAAAGTGAGTAAGTTACAGAAGGCCAAAGTTATGACAGTGTTTGTATAGTTACATAAAGAAGCGTCAGTATATCGGGGGCTTGCATCTCCTACGAGAAAAACATGTGTTATACCAGATGTTATACTGTCTATAATAAGCTATTTCAGTAGATTCTGTCACTGGATATTCATTTATTTTCCAAATAATAAACCCATCAGGGTTTATTACAGTATGTAGAGGTATTCCTTTAGAATAGGATTTGGTGGTGTAACTTTAACGTTTGATATATCTGTACTGCAAACATACTGTCACCATTATGACGTTAAAGATATGTAAGTGGTTGGCATGCACAGCAATCGCTGACACAGCATGCATTTTTATTGCCTTTGATGTAAGGCCCCTTGTGTTAATTGCCTTCACTGTGTTGCTTCCTTTCGTAACGTCGTAAATGTATAGCAGCCGTTGTTGATCCAGTTCGGGTTGCACTGCTCCACAGTTATGGAAGAACCAGCAATATATTTATGTAGCATAATCAGCAGCATCGCGCACACATATCAGATTCAGGGCTCCTCCTAACCACATATCAGATTTTCAGCTAAAATGCAGCTTTTCATGGATCATCACCTGTTGAAATTGGATGCCCTGTGAGCACATTTTACGCAACATGCAGTTTAGTTTTCCTCTCACCTTCCTCTTATACCCTTCAGGTCTCCTTGAACGTGCTTGGTGCTTCTGTTCATCCACACCAATCTCACTATATCACTTAGCATCACGAGCATAAATCACGCCGCTTCCAGGAATCGCTGTCTAGAGCTGAGTGTGCCAAGAGGTGACTAACAACTGTCTGGCTGCAGTTTGGAGCAAGGTCTATCAACGAGGACCCGTGATACATGACAGAAACACTCACTTTGTCACATTACTACATACTTTCTTTTTGTGACAACAAACTAGCAACAGTTCCGCAAGGTGTTTTCCATTTTTGAGCTAAAAATGTTGTCTTATTTGATACTTTTAATTGAGTTTCGATGAATTCTTCACCAAACAAATATAAACTGCAGTATCAGCTGTTTCCCTTTGTATGTCTGCACCGTAAGTCTACAATGCAGACCACACTTCACCGTCCTGGTTTGTCTACGTCCTCTGATCCAAAAACCGTGCTTATTAATCTATTATTATACATGCATCACTGGGAAGCCCCAATGATCCTGGCAACTGACAAGAGTTTTAGTCTTTTTCTTTTTTAGGAGGTGGTACGTAGGAAAGGTGGGGGCAGTGCACGAGAATGAACACGACACATGCCGGTTTGCACATCACAAAGGGAAACAACTTCCAATTCATCTTGGATGGCGAATAAAAGAAAAAACACACATCACTTTTGTACACCAGAAAAAAAGGATGTCACCTGTCTGCAGTGTAGCTGCCAAAACAATGACACATAAATAGACACGGAAACAAGGAGCAGGTGGTGTGAATCAAGCTGAACCGGACAGCATCCTGTGACAGACGGTCACCCCCCCAGCATCCTTTATTAGGGAAGGATCATCTGCCATTTTGGCAGATACCTAAAAAGTCTGTAAGAGGTGCTTATGCACAAGGCGCGGGCGGGGCGGGGGGGGGGGGGGGGGGGGGCGGGGGGGGGGGGGGGGGGGGGGGGGGGGGGGGGGGGGGGGGGGGGG
>JABFDZ020000066.1:9042204-9059408 GCA_019775955.2 Pollimyrus isidori | reverse complement strand
CAGCAGCAATGCTGCATACTCACGATCCAGCAGCAATGCTGCATACTCACGATCCAGCAGCAATGCTGCATACTCACGATCCAGCAGCAATGCTGCATACTCACAATCCAGCAGCAATGCAGCAATTATTAGCAAAGTTACATTAATATATATTAGTTAGCCAAGTAACTCACCTTGGACATGCAACATCGCATGGGCAGTGACTGGCTAATCATCTTGCCTGACATACTTTTTCCACTGTCCCCAGTCCTTCGCTTATGTTGAATCCTGGCCTATGTTTCCCCAGTAGTGCTAGTTTATCAAAATTTCTGAAGACAGCAGTGCAGACAAATGCCCTCACACAGAAACCATCCATCCGATCCATCATCCATCCATCCATGTCCACACTAAAACAACCCTGTGTGGTTCCATTGCTTAGGATCACTTGTAGCCTAGCTGATTAGTAATGTTACCAATGGCTGAGTCCGAAAGAGTTAGACAAGCTCCATTTTGAGATTAAAGTAAAATAAAAAATGTTAGTCCGTTTTGGCAAGCACTTTTATTTATTTTATTTTAGTACCGATGCTCAGAGTGTTATGGTATTGGACATCACAGTGACAAATGCAAATGCAGATCCCACTGTTCTTCCTTCCAGTAACGAAAATGAGATGTAGTGCCATATAAGGTGACCATACAACACGACAAACTTTTTACAATATAAGGAAAAACATTTGTGTTAATGAAGGGCTAGTGGTCATAAAAGTAGAGGCAGGCACCCTTTCCCCCAAGGCAGAGTTCCTGCAGCAGAGGTTTGCTGGTCTGGAGGTGAGCATCCTCCTGTCTGCCTAGTTCTGAGGGCGGAGGGAGCACGGGCGGCCTGATTACCCCTTTTCTTCTCTCCCAGACCTTCTCCGCAATGTGGGCTGCTGTTGGTCAGTGGACGATTCCAGCTCGGGGTCACAGGGACACCTTGGCTACCTCTTACTTAGCCCTTATCTGCTTTATATTACTTTTAAGAGGAGGTGCTTTAGATTTTATTCTACTCCTTTTTGGAGCTTCTACTATGCAGAAATCAAGATCAATAACTCGATAAGCAAACTGAAGGCCACAGCTGTGATCTCTTTCTTACAAAGTTCATCGGGTTCAATAACAGCTTCACCTTAAAAAAAAAATCCTTAAAGAGGCAATCAACATGTGCATGTAATCTTGTTTATCTTTTAAAATGTTTTACATTTTTTTTTAGAATAGATTAAATAGGAGTTTAAATCACACTTCAACTCTGTATTCCTCTGTATGGGGTCTATGTTCACCCTTTTTGGTTGCCCTTAGTGGGTCACATGCAAAGCACTACCATCTCTATTTTTATTGGGATAAGCAGTTGTAGAATGGATGCAGAACTTGTTATTCTATATTCTGTGGCAAATTACGCATGGCGTGTCACCAGTTTCCTAAAAATATTGCATGACGTACAACATACAAAATACACTACGGAAGAGTATTAGGGGCACCTAGAAGGAAGAAATATATATAAAACATTGAAAAGATTGAAATCAGAAGTCTTGAAATTAAAGTCGAAATAAAATTTCAATAAAAAAGTCTAAAATTCAACAGTAGAAACCTGTCAGTGACTGGGAGGTATCTGTAGGAGTTCATTTGTTTTACTTGATGACACCATATCAATGTCACATATTCAGCTGCTTTCTGGGTTTGTTTCACACAAAATGAAGGCTCCCGTCTGTGAGGAAAAGCTATCTGTGAAATTCAACTCAATCCATAGACTCAGACTTTTTTTTAACTTTTTTTTTCATAAAATGTTTATTTTGACTTGAAACTCGAAACGTTACTTTGACTTTAATCTGAAAACTTCTGACTTTTTCTTGAAAGTTTATTCCGACTTTAATCTCAAAATATTTCACTTTAATATAAAAACCTTTGACTTTAATCTCAACACTTTCGACTTCAATCTCAAAATGTTTTATAATTAGGTGGCCCTGATGTTCTTCTATAATACAAAAATAAGGTGAATAGGCTGAAATCAATCACAACGTCAAAGCAGAAGTAGCTAATGAAGAGGGTGCTATTCCCGGCAAGGTCAGGTGAATAGCAAATTGGATCCAGGACGCTAAGCCAATTCTAAAAACAAACAAAAAAAAAAACACCTAACGACCCACAAGTGAAAACCAGCAAAAAGAAAGCTAATCTAAATCATTAGAAATCATCCCCAAAGAACACTCGACGAAGAAATATCCAAAAGATGCAGTACCTGAGGGACTCTGTGTGACTCGGGGGGTTTGGACGCCATAGAAGGTCCTTGGTTTAAATCCCAAAGTCAGCACTCGTGGGTCTCTGGTCAAGGCCTTTAATCCCCAATCTCTTCAAGGACTCTCTAACCCTGCTTTCTCTCAAAAATGTATCTCACCCCTGACAAAAGCACCTGCTAAATAAATTAAATGTAAACTAAGAGAGCAAACTGATAAAGACCAGACTGACCAGCTGAGGAACTAACCAAGAGCGCAGACCACTGAAAACAAGGAGACGTCTTGTAGATGTCAAACGTAAGATGGAGCCTGGAAGCATTAACCGTAATGAGCTTAAACTGATTGATTTGCTGCAGGTATAACCGACTGGGTTAAACTACCCAGAAAGGGGTATAACTACGTAAGTCGAACACCCCTGCAGTGGGTATAGAACACAATCTAGGCATGATGTGACAAGGTCTGCTAGTCTTATTTCATTGCATTTTTATCATGAGTGTTATGAAGTACAGCTTTTACATAAAAAACGGAAAAGGGCAGCGCTGTATATATCATTCTGAGTGGCTGCCACGCAGTAGATTAAGCAATTTATTTTCATTTTATGGGATGTTTCCGTTGAACACTGATTCTGCACTGTTCTATACAAGTCACATAACTAAACAAAAGACCTAATGCTTTTATAACAGCAGCTATAGAAACATGTGATATTACTCATTTTTATGACAGCTGAAATGCCCCCATATATGAAAAAAAAAACTATTTTGTGATGCATTCTTGTCATTTCACCCGCCTCAAATGGACCCCCTTTTACAAAAGTGAATGTGAGCATTATTTTCTCTCCTGCCCCTCATTATTACAGCAATGCACAAACCTTGATTTCCCTGCCCTGCAGTCCACCCAAGCAGGACTGCACACTTTATGTGTCCGTGTACATTACTCATTCTACATAAATAGTTTTTTTTTTTCTTTGACGCATATTGGCAGAGTGGAATGCTCTATCAATAACTCATCTGTTCACACTTTGCGTTTTTACAGCACAAATGAGAAATAACAGCAATGAATCATCACGGAATTGTGATATTTGTGTCAGGTGAAAAACTTTGCTTTTCACATGAGCTGCAGAAGCGGAGCCGTGGAAAGTTCCCCCGGGGGGCTCCCGCTCCCGTGAAGAAATGTTGTGGCGGTAAATGTAGTTTTGATTTCACTGTATATCACTGCGCCACCCCCCTACCTAACCCCACCCCTCCCACCCCCTCTTCCTCTTTTACAGAGAAAAACACGCAGACACTCCAGGGACAGGAATAAAATTGAGATTCTGAAGCAATTGATTGGTGGGCAGGTGCGACACATGGAACTGACATCTCAGGGAAAAACGCGTTCGTGGTAAGGCGGAGTGACACAAGCTAAGCATTCAGAGTGAATCTCATGCATAAAGAGACATTCAGATTCATATTTTTTAACTACCGTGTTGAACTTTCATTGCGGTTATATGGGGAAGTCCTCATTTGCAGATGACACCGGCGGCCTAGGTGTGAACTTTTGAGTTTTGAGTTCATGTCGAGTTCATTCCAAGTTCTCCGAATCATCTGGGATATCCTGATACAAAAGTTTCACCAAAACGTCAACTTTATTCCATCATATTTTCATGCCATTTCATCAACTGATGTGTATTGCGTACTGCATAAAATTGATTATGTGTAATAGCGAACTGTAAACATTCATGCATATTCCAGGCATTTATGCCAAACAGAGCCAAACTGAATTTGAGGCCTATCCCTAAAATCACACGGCAGAGGGACACCATGGACAATGTGCCTGTCTCTTCCTGGTCCCACGCAAAGTGGGCAGTTTAGAGACATCAATTCCGCTAATCACAGCCAGAATCAAATTACTGGGGGAGAGACAGCCCACTGCCTCGTGCCCTTTGCTTCCGGGATAGGCTCCGGACCCCCCGCGACCCAGTAAGGATAAGCGGTTTGGATAATGGATGGATGGATGGAGACAGCCCATGTAAACACAGAGAGAACACAGGGATGAACGGAAGTAGCCACCTTGCAAGGTACGAGGTGTCAACTACCAAACTGTCCAAACCACAAACATTCAAATATTAAACAAAATGATACACAGTTTGACAGCAAAGATATTTCACGCAGTTTTATTAAACATTCATAAAACATTTCATGTTTTAAGGAGACTCTTAGTCTTGTTGTGAGGACTAATCATCTTTCGTGCAGGTCATTTAATATTAATTTTATTGTATTTATATAGCTAGGACTTGGTTCAAAATGTAATGGTTACAACACATTCAAAAGGGAGGAACATATCTTCTTGGAAATTTCAGTCATGTATTCTAGAGCGGTTTCTTAAACCAAGGTGGTAGTAGCAGGAAAACCAATACGACAAATGAAAAATGCTACTGTTCCATTTTTTCTGAGTCATCCAATCACTTACTGTAGCCCAGCTAGCACCGGAAAATTCACTGCGAATGGAGTTAGAATGGATGCCAGTGATTTATGGCTATTGGTGCCATTCATTTCATGCCACTGATTTCAATTGCTTGGGATGGACAGTCTCCCCTGATTCCTATACCTTAGTCAAAGGTGACGATGCAAAAGATATAACAGAGATGGATTTTGCTGACTGGGAAAAACATACCTTCTCATTCTTAATGCTTTCGACTGCATTGTGCTGCCATATAAATCTATTCCAGAATTTACGTTTGCTGGGACAGCTGAGCAAACTTTTGCTATACGTCTGTGTAACGTTTGCTATAAGCGGGCTGGGAAACACATCTGAGATTTATATATATCAAAATGTTTTATAATATAATAAAATATTATAATAAAATATATAATATATATATTTTTTTTTTTAAATGAAGATGGGATTAACCAGTGTGTTGAAAAGAAAGAAAATATACTGGTTAGGACCAAGAAACAGGTAAAATGTATAAGACCATTCCTTGCCTTACAATGCAAAATAACGCTCATTGTAAATGCATACTGTAGGTACTGTACGTGAAGTGGCATGTTTTTGGAAGTGCACAGTTAAAGGCCTTGGTGAGAATTTTGAGAAATTATAGTGGGAGAAACTGATAAACCACACAGTCACAGAGAAGTGAAAATGGTACGAATCATGCATTGACACATACATTATCTTGCATGAACTGGATTCCATCACGTCAGTATCTCTGTACTGTAATTATTGCTCAAGCAATAAACACAAAATGTTACTTTTTGTCCTTTTGAGAAGACTCTGAGAAAACATGATGCGCTGTGGCCATTTATAAAGAAAAATTTGTTCATAATTCCGCTTTTTACGATGAGGTGTAAAATACATTTTTAAAATTCTGTATTTTAAATGAACCATGAAACATTCATTAGCAAAAAGTCAACATTTTCTTTCCTATGGCTCTACAACATGCATCAGAGACACCATGCAGTAGAGTACATACAATACACATTGAATTAACTCTGTTCACAGCCGCTCACGTATGATATATATTTCAGTTATCCATCCATTTTCTACAGTATACTTACTTGTCCTGTGCAGGGTACTGGAGCAGGCTGGAGCCTATTCCAGAAGCTATAGGCACAAGGCAGGAATAATCCAGGATGGGGTATGTGTAACGGTCGGCGGGGCGTGCAAGGCGAACCAAAAAGGATCCGAGGCAAGGTGACGGGAAACGAGGGTTTATTAAACAAAACACGCCGACAAAGAGACATCAATGCCGCTTCACTGGGACATACACTGGCACAGACTAAATACACTGAACAAAGCACAAGACTGGCGCACGGCAACGCCACACAGGTGAAAACCATCGGGGAAATCCAGGAGGTAACAAGGTGGGCGTGTCACACGAAAGCCTGGAACATGACGGATGACGCGGTATGTCACAGTATGAGCAGGGCACACTCACACATCCTTCACACCCATGGGCAATTATTCACCTTAGCATGATTTTGGACTGTGGGAGGAAACCAGGGAACCTGGAGGAAACCCCTCGAAGAGACAAGGGGGGAGAATCTGCAAACTCCACACATACAGAGTGGAGACTCCATCCCCAGTCCAAGAGGAATGAGCCAACACTGTTCACCACCGCTGTAACTAACGAGGATCAAAGGAGTGGAGGGCAGTCATAGTGCTAACAAAAAGAGTGGGACAAAACAAAGCCGACCACAAAGGGTCAAACAGAAAGGCCGGCACAGGGAAAGCACTGGAGTACCCAAAGAGAATGGCATCTACAGCAGAACTGGGGAGCATAGGACTGAGAAGTACTTCATACAAGGACTAGAAGGGGAGCAAACGAGAGGCAGCTGGAGTGAAACACACGAGGGCAGGAACAAGAGGTAAGACAAATGATGAACAGGCGTGGCTTGTTAAGACCATGCTGGGGTGAAAACAGGAGGGGCAAAGACAGGATGTAATACCCACACTTTATTTAAAGGAACAGATTGAAATCGTAGTTTTTAGTTTTTAAAGTGTTTGTTCAAATTGAAACAAACCAATCAGTATAAATTAAAAATGCTCCTAAAATCTTAATAAACATCAATTGCTATTTTCCTGGCAAATTTCCAGCACAATACAATTTATTGCATTATTGTTCATAAAAATAATACTCTTGCATCTTAAATTGTTCCACAAAGGAGAAAAATAATAGAAATTTGTGTTAAGAGTAGTAAAAAAAAATGCTGAATGTAACTTAGAAATGCAAAGATCACACAATCTGTCCTGCTTATACAACCTAAAAAATGATTACACATAATGCAATGAATCATTTTCCACAGTTGAACATCTTAAGTTTAAGGATCCAACATAAAACATGCATTAAGTGCTTTCATGTGCCCTATTTTTCTTGCGAAAGAGTCATGACACTCAATCATATAAAAGGGAGCCACCAAAAGGGAAAGGGGTCCAGCACGGGCATTTCTGAAAAGCTGACATATTCCTCACCAAGCTTTATTTGAAAATACCCTATATGGGCAAAACTATTGGGACACACCTTAATCAGTGAGTTCAGATATTTCATTCAGACCCATTGTCACAGGTATATAAAATCAAGCAACGAGCCATGCAGTCAGGTTTACAAACATTTGTGAAAGAATGGGTCATTCTGAAGAGCCCAGTGAATTCAAGTATGGTTCTATCATCAGATGCCACCTTTGCAATAAGTCAGTTTTTTGAAAATTCTTCCTTGATAAATCAACGGTCAACTGTAAATGGTGTTATTGCAAAGTGGATGCATTTCAGAACAACAGAAATTCAGCCATGAACAGGCAAACCACATGATGTAACAGCAAGGTGCATAGTGCGTAAATGTCACCAACACACTGTTGACTCAATAACTACAGAATTCCAAACTTCCTCTACCTGCTAGAAAGGGGACCAATCCTGACGAAAGACATCAATAGCAAATCTCTTTGTCAATGTGAGAAAGCACATTGCATAAAACCCTGGCCAGAATGGACTGAATTTATTATATTCACTGTTATAATACAATACAACCATTTATCTTCCAGTACCGCGCATCTAGTATAGAACTGCAGTCTGTGTGGTATACTCCAAATGTATATCAAGTTAAAGAGAACACAAAGTATGTAGTTAAACTGTATGAGATATAATACAAACTAATAAAATAATTATCTGTCTGGTTTCTTTTTTACACATTTTTGGACACTGTTTGGAAAATGGCATCAGATTGAGTTTGCTGTTAACAAGTAAATTGGTTTTATTTTATCACGAATCAATGAGGAAATAATAGTATAAAAAATGCAATTCAATTTAAGAACCACAATGCCGTGCTGGCATCTACAGATTAGCACAATTACTTTCCTTATTAACTACATGTCACGTTACAGGTGAACTACAGGAGCTACTAAGTTCTTCTGATTCCCATAAACTTCGCGTCTCCACTCAGACAGGACATCGACCATTGTTGTTCTTCCTTAAAAACAAACATTTATGAGTAAAGGAGGTTTTAAAAATATTCCTCACGAGTGGCATCCGCTGGACTGGAATACTCTCTCATTTGTCTTCATTTACTGTGTCCTTCATAAACTCCTAAACTTAAAACAGCACACAAGGCAAGCGAAAATCCACTTATGATGATATCCTGTCCTTATTTGAATTGATACAATTACAATTTTAAGAATACACACAAGTGTACTAGGCAGTATCCCATTTCATCAATGGATGATTAATCAGTTCAACTCTTACCCCCCTGCATACATTGTAAGTAAAAGATTACAACATGAAATGTGCTTGCTTTTGATCCTATTGTACAGAGATTTGTTCTTATTTGGGAGGTGGACTGGTATGAGTGTTTCTGTTAAGGCCTGCGATTCCTGGAGACATGGCTGTTTTAGCTGGTGGAAGGAGTCAACCAGAAGAGACACGTTTAAAGGGTCCGTAATGTTTC
Source organism: Pollimyrus isidori (assembly GCA_019775955.2). Classification (NCBI taxonomy): domain Eukaryota; kingdom Metazoa; phylum Chordata; class Actinopteri; order Osteoglossiformes; family Mormyridae; genus Pollimyrus; species Pollimyrus isidori. Next base: position 9,050,756 of record JABFDZ020000066.1, on the reverse strand, counting down.
CTTGTACCTGCATATTAATTGCACTTGTCTGTGCTTTTTTCCCTGTTCCATTTCAGGCATGTTTTTGCAGCCAGAATATGGATGTGAGAGCTCAAGATGATTGATACATCCAGGACAAAGCAGAGGCTATGTTCACGGAGCATAGTGATTCTGACAGTGAGCGATTTGACCACAGAAGTACAGCATATGGCAGATTTTACCTAAATAACCGCAGGCACTGGGCAGGGGCAAAAAGAAAAAAAAAAGCCCGAGGAATTTTTTGCTAACTTTCAAGAAGAATAATACTCCTTTTATGTTCGGTGGCGTAGATAAGGATCTTATGTTCTAGATTCTTCTAACAGCTGTCGAATTCATGCTCCTTTCTTAATTATACCTTTTTTCTATACAAATTATTATCCTATTCTTTTATCATTAATTGTCAATTCACTGCTGCAATAAATCCATCCATTAATTATTCATCAACACCAAAGGGGAGTCACAGTGATCGTGGAGCCTATTGTGGGAAGTGCTGCCAGCGCAGTAATGAGATTAACCATCCTGTTACATGGAAGCCCGGAACAAGGAAGCGGAGGCGGGACTTGAGGCGTCAGAGAATACGGGGTTTAATCAAAGGAAGGGCACGATCGGGAGGTAACCACATAATGCCAGTGACAGGACTGGGGACTTAAATACACAGGACTAATCGGCATGACTGGAAACAGCCGGTGACATCGGGATTCCACATGAGGTAGCAAGGGGGGGCGTGGCACACGGGAGGATCGGACGAGCAGCACATGACACATCCATCGTTCATCTCCATTTATGTGTACAGAGTAACGGGAGCCCTTCCCAGGGAACGCGGTGCGTCAGGTGAACTCCTGAACATGATGCCAGTCCATCACAGACCAAACCCTCACATAACGGGGTGTTTAGATACCAATTCAAGGGTACCCAGGTAGAGCAGACAAACTCCACACATGCACGCTCTGAGCTGGAAGTAACCCATCCCTGGGAAGGTGTGGCTAAAGTGGTACCCACCACCGTATAAGGTGTTTAAATTTTATATAATAAATAGTGCTTTGAAAATGTAAAAAATACAGTATTTTTATATTACTTCTCCAAAGAAAATATATAGTAGATAGTGTGAAGTACGTTTTGGTGAATGTAAGAGAAAGTGTAATATTGCTGTCAGAGGCAGGATGCAAGTGTGGAAATGAGTCCCTAAGAGTTCAACTGAATGTGACCTACTTTGAACATCAGTCAATAAGCATCTGACATTCCATGTAAGAGACTGGATAGGCACCTTTGGCTTCGGACTGGTGTGAATTAGGTTGATACCATTGTTATTCGGACTTGGCGCTGAAGTCGCACCAGGAGAAAACCACTACATTTTGCGGTTCATTTAAAAATTTGTATGCAAAATCAGTTTTTGAGCTTCCTTTCAAACTTGACAAAAGCAACATTCCAGCAAATCTCCTGACTTATCCAGACGTCGTGTATCAGCTCAGGCAACCTTGCCCTTCCCCATAGAGGAACAGTGACACGGTAGGGTTTTGTTCCCGTTAAAATGCTACAGGGTGGCATGGCAGCATCAGGCTGTGAGTTGAGTTCCTGTCCTTTGCTTTATGTGTGTGTGTGTGTGTGTGTGTGTGTGTGTGTGTGGAGTTTAAGTATTTGTGCGATTGCTTCCAAGTACTGCAGTCTTCTCCCACAATGATCTGGTGTCTCTGAAATTTCCACAGAAGTGATTGTGTGATTGTCCAATGGACTTTTATTCTGTCCAGATTTTATTTATTTATTCATTTATTTATTTATTTTCCTTCAAGTTGTGTGCTTCCAGGAGCTGGATAAGTGGTTATGAAGTCTAACAACATAACATATGCTGCTCATTGTTCTGTGTCAGGTTAAGTTCCTTTGAAAAACCATAATAGTATAAAGGATGAATCATAGGAGTGCTTCAGTGCCTTGTCAGGTGTTTCTTGGATAATTATAGTTATTAAAATTTTTATGTATAAAAGTGCCATTCCACTGACATTCACTACTAATTCCTCTATCGTACGTTATTTTTTTTTTGATAAAAACAATAAAATGGAAATGGCGACCGTCAGAATATCTAAGCAGATATGGTGTATAATAATGTTGGCCTTCATTGATGGTAAAAGTAACAATTTTTTACTAAATTGTTTTCCTTTTGAACTATAATGCCTCATTAAGCCGGCATTTTTGTAAAGTGATATCCAAATATTAGTAGCCATATCTTTTACGCTAATGAGTAATGGTATTTGTCTGTAATGTGTGTACTTATAAAGAAATTATTTTACTTCATATAAGATAATTTAAACACAGGACCACATAATGCAAACAGAAAAGAAAAAAAAACTGTGCACTGTTATTAGAAAATTCCAGTATCTAAATTCATAGTTTTAGGAGATAATTGGATATTCACTTTTAAAGTTGTAAACTTCTGTCAATAAAAAAGCATGATGGCTAAACGCTCATGAATTAAATGGACTGAAAAGAAACTTTAATGAACTGCTTCTCATTGTCCCATCCCTCAGAATTTTTCAGGATGTCCCTTGAGTCACCTTGGTTTTCTTTTAATCAATAGTATACGCTGTACAAAGAAACATTGCAGCCAAACGGTGTTCTCTGCTGATACAAAAGCATCAAAAACACTTTTTATAAACGCAGTAGTGTGGAGGATGGTTAGCATCAGCATGACGGTTGCATATTCAAATCTCCAAGGAAGGTTTATGTTGCTAGATGCTTTGAGAAGAATTTCTCCAGTCAATTTTTTTTTCATCAAGATAACTTTGAATTAACATATTTTGCCAAATCAATGACAACACAGCTTGTGGTGTGGGTTCTCAGTGTACATGCTCAGTCTATATTTGGATGGGTTTTCGCTGTTCTTCTAATCCAAGGACAGAAGTTTAGGTGGGCTAGTGTTTTTGGAAAGTCCATAATGTGTGCGTCCACTGTTTCATGCCTTCTGCTCCATAAGTCACAGCACTGAAAAAGAAGCACTATAAAAATTAAATAAGCATAATAAATGATAAATTATGCATTTACAGGATTACAATTTTTTCCCAGGTAATTATATTGAACAATGCTGGCAGGGCATGATGTTTAAAATCTTATCTCCTGGTACCACTATTGCCATTTCGCCGTAGCAGTGACAGGCTTCATGATCAAACTGTTCCAGAGAGAGAATCTTAGGCTCATCAATTAATTATACTGGCAAGAGCAGCACAAATCACAGCTGTAAGTGGCTAGGTGACTTTACTTCTGTGCGGTTTAGTCAGGATCTCCTTATACATTCAGCACAGAGAGGACCTGGTCGTTAATTTCACAACCCACCAGCTTTTAAACGGCTGAGACAGGAACACACAATGAAAAAGCAAAAAAATCAACCTTGCTGACATGCACTTATAATTAAACTTTGACAAACAAAACAAACCTTGAACAAAACTTTTACCTTACTGTGTACTCTTTACCCCAATAAAAGTGAATTATATTCCTCAGTGAAATCCATTCAGTAAAATTTCTTGTTACTTTCTGTAAAATATTGATACGTTTTTTTTGTCTGTTAGGCTGTGAATTATGCATGCGGCAAAAACTAAAATAAAAACAGAATTTGAGGAAAAACATGGCTAAATTCTCCAGGATAGTGTTACACTGGCTCGTAAAATAAAATATTATCAGATATTTCTGGTGAGACAAATTAATTTTAAAAATACCTCATAAATAATCTTTAATAATTCATAATAAATTTACAATAACTACAATGTAGATAATTTGTAAGAAAATTTGAAATGATAATATTCTCTATCTCCTTAACATGAGAACTACTATGGATATGTATATTACGTTAGACTCAGTAATACAATACAAATAAAAATGAGATAGTATTTCAACATGTACGTCTGTATAAACTGAATAGTTTTAATGTGGCACTGGGCTGAGGGTAAATATATTCGTAGGCAGGTTTCAGTGTGAGAAAAGTCCTGATGCCATTTACACAGTGATACTGTGTTAACATTACACAAAGAGGTAGGGAGATACTCTCTTTTCCTCTAGTTCTACAAAACTTTTTGTCATGCTGTGTTGAAATTAGATGGAATTCATAAGGTTCATCATTGGGACCCATTAAAAGGGACACAAATCTTATATCTAAGATGTATATTGGTATATTCTTGGAAAAATAACTGATACAAGTTTGGAAACGAAACAATGTAAGTTTTTATGCTTCCATACGGATAATGGTAACATTTCTATTGAGTGTAACCCTTTTTGTGGCATGAAAGTCCTCCAGTATGATTCAATTTGACATTTTATATTTACCCTAGAACAACTCAAACTGATATATCAATTCATCTTCACTCTATTTAAATGGCATGTCATCGCAGTGCTCTTTCCCTCTATCTCTTGTGTTTCCTTTGTTTTATTAAAAGATCGGCATCATGCCATTTAATGAGGGAACTTTTAGCCCACGAGCAAAGAGCTTTTGCAGACAAGGTTCGCTTTCCACAAGGGAGATCTCTGGAGGCGGCGCAATGAAGAGTTTCCCCTGTAAATAAACCAGTAAAGGTCACAGCCACCCCCACAAGGAGCATTAATTAAAGCCAGTCTTGTTCTCCAGCTTCCAGGGCACCTTTCTAACTTAACTTACATTCCACAGTGGACTGAAGAGTTAGCAGAGAGACTGTGTAGGTGATAAGATACACAAACAAGGTATTCCTACATATATTAAGAATGAAGTCAATTACATTTGTATTTTACTGTTATGTTATGATTATTATTAATAAAAGAGAGAGATAATCAGATTGTAAAGGAGGCAGGTCCAAGCAATAGATGATGTGGGACCAACCAGTTACTGTAGATGCCTTGGTCCTGCCCCCTCTAGATTCTTGTGTAACTCCCACGGCCTGAAAAATGGCTCATCTGTCAGTCCATCCATATATACGAAAGTATATATTTTCCTCCTTTTAAGAGTGACATTACATGTTATGAGATACATTGTGCCCAGAGGTTGGACCCTACTCTTCCCAGTCTCTGTGTGTGTAGAGTTGGCATGTTCTCGTCCACTTTCACTTGGATACTCCCGTTTCCTCCCACAGTCCAAAGACATGCAGTTCAGGTAGACTGACATTTATAAATTGCCTTTAACACTTCTGTGTATATTTTTGCTCAGTAATGTATTGACATTCTGTCTACTAGTCAATTGCATTTAGCAATATGCCTCTTGTAATTATCTTGTACTTAACATGATTTGAAGGATAGTTGGTAGCAATAGAGTGTTAATTAAACATATTGATTATATATTTAACATAGTGGATGTGTTTTTAATAACCACAGACCATTATATATATATATATATATATATATATATATATATATATATAGACCACTCTATATTTTTTAAATATCAGCATTTTAAAATCCTGGTTTAATCCTGTTTCTGCTGGCAGAAGGCTATGCTGAGCAGCAGGTAGCTTCCAGGTTTTCTTAAATTTCTGAAACAGCAGTATACAAGAAAATGGTGGAGCAGGAGACACTGGGTATAACCAAAACTAGCCAGCAATGGTTTTTCTAATGCCGGAGATAACCTGACAGTTTCTCATGAACTCACACACACACACACCCACAAATTGAGAAATGAGTGAAACAAATTACCAAATTTCCAGAACTGTATAAGAAGATATTGTCTTAAAATTGTTTTTGTCTTATGCATCTAAAGTGTGATCTGGTCTTCACCATAGACTCAGTTACAATAATATATCATATGTAGAGACGTATGACATCACTAATTGCTAACAAGACCTTACATAATTTTTCTATGAATAATTTAGATTTTTGAAACCACACCTGATCTCTGTGACCTTGTATCAGAAATCCAACTAGATGATGGCTAAATAAAAATAGAAAATGAGATTTTTTTTAATCTTATAGATTCCCCTCTACAGTCATTGTAATGAACCGTCATTTTTCTTGACTTTTCCTAAAGAATCGAAGCATGAGTATTAAAACTTGAAAAGGGCAAAGCTTTATTGGAACAAAACGAAACAAACTGGGCCTGGAGATAAACAGGACCAAAAGGGATCAAAATGAGAAGGCTGGACATGGGCTTACAGATGAGGCGATGTTAATGACTGGACTGGGGAACACAGGACTAGGAAGCATGTGTATACCAGGCTAACAAGGGAGCTAATGAGAGGCAGCTGGGAGTAATTACCACAAAGGTTAGGAATGAGAGGTAAGACAAATGAGTAACAGGAGTGGCTTGTAAGGCTGACTCTAGGGAGGGGACAAGAGGGCCAGGTGGACATGGCAGGTAGTACCTAACATACACAGTCATTTATTTTTAGTATTATACCACAGGAATTCTACGCAAAGTAGTTTTACAGTGGAATACAGACCTCAGTCAAAACAATCAAAGCAGAGTTGCATCTTTGTTCACTGTACATGAGGAACATTTAAGGTGCATTAACATATGTGGAAAACAAAATGCTTATTTAAATGGATCAGCATGTGGGAAGCAATATTATAACAGGGAGAAGAGGTCACTTATGGAAGCCTTCCAGAGATAGAGCCTGCCGACATAAACTAGCCCCATATCAAGCTAAAACAGGGAACCCATCCATCATCTTCCAGTAGCGTGCAGCTAAGCACAAAAACTCTTACATGAAAAAGGCACTTGTGGAAATCACTGAAATGCCGGGGTTCAGCATACTGATAACAGTAACTATTTTAATTGAAACCCAAAAAAAATCAATGTATACATGTGTAGTTGATACACAATCACTCTGGTTGGAAGAGAATCACAGGAGGGTTGGATTGTAGAATAGGTAGTTTATATGGGAGGGGGCATCCATTTTCAGGGTTGGCAGGATCGACGGAAACTAGGTCAACACAACACAGAAGGTGGAAGAAACACTTTGAACAGAACTGCATGACGGCGGAATTCGACATTGGAGGATGTTATTCAGAGCAGTGGTGAAATGACATTAAGGGAAGCGAAAGAGTTAGAGACAATGGAATAAACAGCCAGCGTGTGGCCAAAAGTGTCCGCGCACTAAACAAGCATAAATGTATCTGGGTCACCTGACTTCCCCACAATCATGATGAGCTCATCTGGCCAGTATCACAGAGTGCTGACACAAACAAACTAATTTCTTTCATTTGCAACAAGGTCTAATGTGCTGTCTACACAGGAGAGGCATCTGGACCTGGCCTGAGAGAAGTGTGGCCCCCTTACCCATCAGACTATGACATAATGGCCGTCTAACAATCCACCAGTCAATCTATCCATCTGATCTGCTTCATTTGTTTTATGTTGTCATTCCTACATACTTGCTAAGCTGCATTCATATTAGTCTCAGCTTTTGGATGTTTGTTCTCAAGGTTTTCTTGATTTTTTTATATTAATTCTTTATGTATTTCTGCTAACCTCATGTCCCACCTTTGAAAATGCAAGTCAAGAAAACTCATCCGAATATTCCCTTAATAAGCATTTTTCTGCCAACTAGTACATTTTCTTACATTATCTGTGCCGTTAATGCTACAAAATAGTGAGCATATTTTATATAATATTAGGGAAATATAATATTTTTTTATTATACACAAAAAAATCAAGTATTCAGGGTAGTCTCTTTTTTTATTCAACTGAGCTCTTAATTAATAACCCATACTCTTTGATTGAGCTGCTGGTTGAACATAGCACACTCTTCATTTCCTATTAAACCCAGTTTGCAAAAGACCTGTTTATTTTCAATCATGCTAAATCAAGTCTGTTACAAAGTAATTAAGTAAATTTCTAAAATGTCATCCCTTAGATGAATATCATTACTTCAATTAGTGAACAAATACTTTGCTATTTCAGTCCTCATTGAATTAATTTATCTAATTTATGTTCAATACTAATTTATTCTGTTTAGTTTTACAAAATAGCATAAGAGAAATCTAGAAATGTACAAATTGTGCAATTTACTACTCGATCAAACAGAGAACGGTTTATTAACTACGTAGGAGCAGAACTGCAACATAAGCTAGCACACCCAACACACCTGCCTAAAATCACAAAACCGTACAGGTTCTGGGAAGGGTGGTATGTCTCACTTAACATTATTATTAGATTCCTTCATTTATGTATTAAACATACCATTTTATCAAGAGAAATCATAATTAAGGTACAAATCTCTGTGGAAAGCATGCAAGAGGAACAGTGACTCAATGTATAGCACTGCTTCTCTGGCCTGCTTCACTGTGTGCATGGCATTCGTGCATCCTGTCTGTGTTATGTGGGCTTTTCACTGCTGGAGTAATCAGCCAACCCCAGGCATTTTGCACTAGGGGAGGGGTGGGGCATAGCTGCCCTGTGCTGATTGGCTGTCGGGGACTCGCCTGCCGATGTTGACTGGTGGCCACTGTCCATGATGCTGAGCAGGGCCGGAGTGGGACTCATTTTCAGCCCTGGAGTTTCATGCCTCAGACCGTCCCACTTTAGATCACAACCTATTATTATTAAAATCATGTAATTTTAAGCTTACATGTTAAGTCTACAATAGTGCAAA
>JABFDZ020000066.1:9012682-9034732 GCA_019775955.2 Pollimyrus isidori | reverse complement strand
GGTGTGTCTTGTCACAATAAACCCTCGTTCCCAGCCACTTTGGACTCGCTCTGTCTTGTTCGCCCGACCTGCACCCCAACCGTAACATAAATCATCTGGGAATCATGGTTCAAGCTTTTAATGTCATTAAAGGCCTTACTTACTTGCTTTTTCATACTTTTTAATGACACATACTGTAGGATCCCGTGGTACAAGAAAAAGGAATCCCAAAGATTTGCATTTGGAAAATTCTCCCTCAAGCCGTTATATACAAAATAAGGCAGTCATCATGTATAATTGGCCCGTCTCCTTGCTTTTATCACTTTACCTCTGACCAGACGTAATTAGAAGGAAATTGATGAAAATTTTCAAATAGCCACTTTATAAGCCTAACTAAATAATATCACTCAGTCTTATCTTCTTTGCATGAGCTCCTAAGATAACTGTCACCATCTGTAATAATGTACCAGGTCAAGTGATGCTAAATTGGACAAATTTGCCTCAAATTCATCCCTCCATTTACTGCAGTAGGTCATTAGGGCAGCCTTGCAAGGCTACATTCTACCCATTACTTAGGAATTAACCATTTTCTTGTCACATATGGCTTAGCAATACAGAAAGGTATTTATTATTATTAAAAAATATAAAAACAATGCTTCATTCCTTAAAATATAATTTAAAAAAACGTCATTTCTCTATTTTATTTTAATCTGTTGTAACGCCTGTCATAGTTTACTTTTCATTATTTTTGCAAACTCTTCATCTTGGGGTATCTCTTGCCTTGTGCTTCTTCAATTAGACCCCAGACTCATTATCGGAGATGGGGCGGGGGGGAGGGCTTTTACACCCACCCCTTGGCAGCAAAAGGCACAGGGGACACCCAGGATGGCATGTCAGTGCACCACAAGGCATGTAAAACAGAGCAACATGCACAAATAATGGCCAATTAAAAGACGCTTAAACAACTGCTTTAGTGTTGTGTCGGCAAACCAACACAAAGAAACACATGCACCAAGATCAGGAATGAAACTCCTTACATTGATGATGTGAACCACTGTGCCACAATAAAACAATAAGTAATTAATTATTATAAAATGCTTGGTATTTTTCCACTAACAAGTTATCTTTTTATAAATCCATCCATTAATTCAGACCTTTTGGCAAAATGCCTACAATACACCACCAGCATTAAGGGCCAGGATTACAAAATGCTGACACCCATAACTGGCTTATACTAATGATGGATCTCTTTGTTAAGCAGATTTGCAAATCTGTATGATTGGGTCGTGCTCGTCCTGTTGTCGCCTCCTGATATACTTTGGTATTGGCCAAACACAAATGTCAGTGAACATTAATTGGATGATTATTTCAACCTTTGTCTTGACATTCAAAACCCAGTCTTCACTTTTGGCATAATGTCTTGCTTCTCATTCCTGAGCCACTATCATAGCATTAGTTCTAGTCGATGGTTTTATAATGTGTGACATTCCTTCTCTGTCTCCTTCTGCATTGCCAGTTATTGTGCTTCTTGAGCTTGATTGACCTTGACCTTGAGTTTGGCCTGACTACTGACTTTGAAGTATTGCATTTGTGTTTCGGACTGAGGACAATAAACTCCACACCAGAATACTTGTCTCATCTTACACCTGCTCAGTAGATGACTCAAGGACACTTAAGAATATCTATGGGCATGACCTGGCAACCTTCACATTTATCTATCCATCATTTTCTGCCCTTCTTACCCTCATTCTTTGGTTTCCAGCCCCACTAACGAACTAATGAAGGTCCTTTTCCCGTTTTCTCAAAAAATCATGTTTTTTTCTGGTCTCAATACAATTTACACAATTAGCATTTTTGAAAGTACAATACCTGTGGTGAGTTTAAATAGCTTTTTTATTTTGTCCTTGTAGACATTACAAGACATTTCATCAACAGTGAGCAGTGTCACAAGCGGTATTTACATTTCCCATCAATTTCACTCGTATAAAAATTAGCTGCCAAGCAGCTAACAAGGTCTTCGTATAAAGTGCACTCACACGTTCAGAAATACATAAATGAGTGCCAATAAAGCTGACAGTGATTGGTTATCTTTTTCTCAGAAAGGGCATTCGTTGAGGTGGAAGAATCCTTTGAGCAAATGAATGGAACAAACGTTAGTAAGGTCAGACTGCTCCACATTCTGAATTATTACTTCTCTATTAGTATTATTATTATTATTTTCTTGTTTTGTTATTTTTAAGAGCAATAAATTAAGGAATATTTCATTTATTTAGCAGATACTTTTGTCTAAAGAGGTATACAAGCGAGGAATAGAACAGGCAGTGTACCTGGAGTCATTGAGATTAAGGCCCAGCAGGGATGCCATTCCGTTAATAACGAGATTCTAATCAGCAACCTTCTAATAATGGGAACTAACCCATGCTGCAATCCACCACAACGTTAGGCTAAACCCCTAGTTCTCCGATCAATAACAGGGCGATGTTGTCCACTACTGATAACTAGGCCACAAAATCCCTTTCCCATTAAAAGAAACTGATTGTTGACTTATTATTACTCGTATATATACCATTTTAATTGATCTGAATCAAGATCCAGATAGTTCCACTGTGCCTCCTCAAACCTCCATTTCTCATGCCTTATAAAAGGCTATTTTAATTAAGTTCAGACCTACTTGTTAAACATGAAAATGTCCCTGTTTCTAAACTGGCTGATGAGAGAGCTACACACAACAAAAGTTAGCAATTTGTTCTGCAGGCCCAACAGATTGAAACAAGCGAATCGTATTTTTCTGGTAGAGAGATAAACCTGTGTGAAGAAGACACTGTGTACTGCATGCATGCTAACTGACTTACTCTGGAAGGACAAACTGACTGACTATACCAGTCAGTCTAATAATCTCATTTAGTCTCTGTTGAGGGATAGGCAGGTAGTAAAATGTAAACCTATACAGATAAAACGTATGCAGGGGACAGTGATTCAGCAGGAGCAGCTGTTTCCCGGCTGGTTTGACAGCTGATTCTTCTACGGATACTCTTTCAGAATGGATGGTGTGCTCTCGGCGATCATTAGCAATGGCTAACATTTAATGTTGCTCTGTCGTGTTCCCCTCTAAAGCACCTGCGTGAATTCAAATGCAGCTTCATTCAGGCAATGCATTACCGCCATGCATTAACATTCCGAAAGCACATCATTGCGATGCTCTTAATGCTTTTTTGGTCTTCGGTGTTTTTTTTTTATTTTACCAAACACAACATCAAAATGTATTTTTCAGGAAATGGGGAAATGCACAAAAATATATAACTACCGATATAAAAATCTCTAAATTTATTACTTAAATGGTACATAAAATATTGTCAACAACTTTCTGTTCCTTTTCATGCAGCTTTTTCAATATATCAATGTTAGTCTATTTTTTCTTGTGAATTAAATAAGTACAATACAGAATTTCATTCTGTTCTGTCAGATAAATAGCAGCCTGTATTCATCGATGCTGCTGCATCCTGCTTAAGATTTAAAAACATCTCCAGAGCCCGGCCGATGGCCCATTTCATTTTTATTTCCATGAGTGTGAGGCATCAGATTATTCTACTACTTAGTTCTTATGTAGCCTGACATGTTAATCTAGGGCAAATAAATACTAGATGAGTTTTCTCCAGCTTTTATAGAGTTGTTGTTTTCCAGAATTTTCCACAATGATTACAGACATTGCAGTGATACCCCCTAGGTTTACTATGCCATACCATATTTTTCAAACTGCCTCAATTATACATTATAATTCCTGCTATTGCAATATTACTACTGTATGGTAGATGCCAATGATAAGTACCAACAATAAAATAAAATACTAATCTAAATCTGACATAAATATTAACTGATAAGTTTACATAAAACTGTATCAATTGGTTGTACCCTTAAGTGTATTAATATTACAGGTACAGTAATATGAATGAATATCTCTGACCAGTTTTCTTCAACAAAAATTTTGATAAAACAGAAAATGTAACATCCTTGTCCCTTAGTGTAGTGTATACTTTTTATATTAAATGCTGAGTATGGGCCCAAATTGACATTACAATTCATGCAATCTCACTGGCAGTCTATGATCTAGGGTGCATCTTTCTAATGGAAACGTACAATGTAATTCACAAATGAATGTCATACCATGAAAGACATTATGCTGTTCCATCAAAAATATCAGCTGCACATGTAAGGGAGATTCCCACCATCACCATCAAGTATTGTTAACGAAATCAAACTACTCTCCACTACTCAGCTTGCTTTGAATTTGTAGCTGACCCCGTCCTATGAAGGAGAAAGCATTTTTTTTTTCAAAAGAGAGATCATCGAAGTTATAAAATGCTTTCAGTATTCAAGAATAAAGTTAGTTCACAAAACGTGGATTTCAAAAAACTTAATGGTACAGTGGCTTTTCAATCCATTCACTGCAAGCTGATAAAGATGTAATTATACCCTAAACAGAGTCAGTGCTAAACTGTAAATTTGCAAGTATTATCATACAACCGCTTTTATTATTTAATTGTTTTTCGGTATTCTTTCAAAAATGGGTTTTTTGAGTTTTGTGCAAGTCTTTGGATGTCATTTCCCCTCCATGAATCCATACCTTATTGCGGGGAAGGAGTCTGCGTGCCTCTGTGATGCTAGGAGCTCTGCTATTGGGAGAATTTGCCCCCAGCAAGACAAAATACGATTCAGAAAGACCCCTGTGGAAAATAACACTAAGAATCATGTGACCCCGTCCAGAACGTGGGCCACCAGTTGCAGGGGGAGGGCATGGCAGTTGGGTGCCGTGTATATTGGGTTTCAGTCAAAGGCCGGAGCCCCAGGGAATCGACGGCCGGCTACAAAATCTGGCTTTACGCACGTGGGATGCAACCTCTCTGGTCAAAAAGGACCCAGGAGGAAGAGTGTGACGGGAAATTTCACTCTCACCAGGATTGCCTGGGGATGAGTGCAAGCAAAAGAGTTTACGTATCTTGTGGTCTTGTGCACAAGTGAGGGAAGAGGTGGGTGAATGGCAGGAAAATTGTGTTTTTTTTCCCTAAAATGGTCCAAATACACTGTTGTAAACTAACTACTAGTAACTTAACTGCAGATTTGAAATCTGAATATTGCACAGCTCTTTTTCTTGTACTTTTGGTATGAATACGGGCAAACATGATTTATGGAGAACTTTGGATCTCTTACTAATGCAATGGTACAATTCACCCTCTGTTATTAATCCAGTGAAATGAATCGGTGAAATGAATTAAAAAAATAGAAATGCATTCTGATTTCTGAATCATTAAAAATTAATCGATATTACTTTCATTATATACTGCAGTCTCTTCATTTGTCCGTTACCAAAATTATTTCATCTGAACCTTTCAGAAACTTTTAGATTTTCTACTTAATTGAAAACTCAATTAAGTCAAATAAAAAATTGAATAATGATCAGTGCAGCACTAAGTAGGCCTAAAAAGTAGCTATTTCTTACATTGAACTTCAACCAACCTTTAGTAGGAAATGGGGGTATCAGAGGGACATGGATACCTGCAGATTCTGGGGCTCAGCATTTGGCAGGGGCTCTTGATCACATATAATTACGTGTGAAATTTGGCGAGGGGGAGCGGAATTTCTAGCTATGCCCCTGGTGAGAAATGATATCCACAGATCAGTCATAGCATTAAAATCATCTGCCTAGTATTGTGTAGGTCACACTCATGGCACCGATACAACTCTCGCCCATCGAGTTGTCGACTCCTCAAGACCTGTGAAGGTTTCCTGTGCCATCTGGCACCACCTCTTCCCCGGGTAAATGATGCACCCACACCCAGGCACCCATATGACGGAACTGAAAATGTAGCTCATCAGACCGGGTTGCCTTCACCCATTGCTCCATGGTCCAGTTCTGAAACTCGCATGTCCATTGTAGGCAAAGTGTGTTACATTCGCTCTCCTGTTGGATCAGACCAGATGGGTTCATCTTTGCTGCCCATGTGCCTCAGTGAGCCTTGGGCGCCCCTGACTCCATCACCGGTTCACCAGTTGGTTTCCTTGGACCACTTTTCATATGTACTGGTCACTGCATGCTGGGAACACCCCAAAAGACCTGTCATCTCGGAGATGCTCTGACCCAGTCATCTAGCCATCACAGCTTGGCCCTTGTCAAAGTCACTCAGATGTTTACACTTCCCCATTTGTCCTGCTTCCAACACATCAACTTCAAAAACAAACAGTTCACTTGCCTATAATGGTGCCCTTGACAGGTGCCATGGCAATGAGATAAACAATATCATACACTTGACCTGTCATTAGTTTTATTGTTACGGCTGATTGGTGTACTTATAAAATCGATGTATAAACAACAACTAATAAACAACTACAACAACAACTATAATCTAGAATTAATAGTTGTTAATGTGCATTTTAGCAAAGTGATACAGTGGCCTAGTTTCATAACTTCAAAAATCATTTTAAAATGAATACAAGTATGAAATGCCAGTATGAAACCTTATTTTATGCTACATAGCATTAGCCTCTCCCAGGCACTGATAACTGCTGCTTTTGGACAGCTACATCCTGAACCGGAGTTGACTGAGCGGAACTGACAAATAGAACCCATGAAAACCGACCAAGACCACATGCAACAAGGGTTTAGCAAGGCAGGCGGAGAAGGAAGGAGCAGAGGAATATCTGTTTCCTTCCGTAGCGTTCTGATTTTCTTTATTACTGAGCTGCTTTTATGCTGGGGATGCCTGTGCGTTTAAATTGAGACTTATTGCTGTGACAACTGTCTAGCCATGGCTGTCAGAAATTGGCTGTTACATTTATGTCGAGCTATGCAATTTTACTTGGCTCTAGGACATTCTTTATCCCAAAAAATTGAGGTGGAACAGACAGTAATGCACTGAAATGACCCTCCTACAAATATCTATGGCAGCCTGTATCTATTTCTGTTAATCCAAATTCACCTGTTCATGCCTTTTATCTGAACTCAGACTAACATTTGATTTTTTTAAAATATGGTTAGTATTTATTTTTAATGTACTTTTAGGAAAAGGAAATTAATCCAACACATTAAATTGCCAATTTTGGCCGGTTTTCAAAGAACAAGCTGTGTTCTTTGTAAACCATTCATCATGTCCGCTTGCTCCATCATGTCCTGCAAGCTCCTAACTGCAATCGTGTCTATATATACGGCACTAAACACTGGCACAGACAGCCTTCTATAACAAGAGGACAAACTCTGAGCTTCTGGATCATTGTGTAACATTACCGGGTAACATTTAATTAAAGGGGCAACACATATGGTGTACAACAAAACTTTATTGAAGAAGACACAACATCATAAGGGACAGAGCGGAGCAAGCCCAAAAAAGCAGCCTGAGAGTCAAGGTCAAAGATGAGACAAGTTCAAAGCAATCCAGTGCAAAGTGGCACTGTGGCTTTGCTCGTTAAAGAGCCTGTTTCGTAAACCAGAGATCCTGGATTCTGTCCCAGCAGGGCTCTGAACCTCCCTCAAAAATGTGTATTTCCTTCAGACTCGAAACATTTTTTCCCCCGGGACCAATAAAACATATCTAATCTTTAAAAATGACAGCTAAAAATATCATTGGGCTGTAAGATGCAGCTATGTGGAGGTGGTGTGACTTGGGGAATTACAATGTCGTACTTGACATCAGAAGGTCATTGGTTCAAATCCAAGAGTCACTGTGTGTGTACATGATCAAAAGTTCTTGAATTTATCTTGAGATGTTTTAACCTTTATTTGTGTGTCATATGCTGCTGTGTTCAGGCCTTTTTAGGGTAGGCTTTAGGGTCACCAATACCCTACAAGTGATTGTAACATGTGCCCATCATCCTAATGCAGAGGTGGGGAACTTGATCCATGGAGATCCGGTCCTCCATGGAAAAGGTTCCCCACCCCAATCTTAAAACTTCATGGCTTTTATCAAAATGAAATTGCCTTTGTATCAGAACTGGTCCATCCATTTTGGTCAGGGTCACCTGGACCCTATCTGAGGCAGCGTAGGACACAAGTCTTGGTGCACCTTGCACGAGATTTCCATCCATCACAGGGCGCATGCATGCACAGCAGAGCATGTGAGCGGAGTGGAGCGGTGAGAATTTCCGCTCCTCGCTCATGAGGCCGCTGGCTCCGCCCGCTCCTCCGCTCTAATTCGCACTAAGCCGCTCCGATCAACACAGCTCCCCGCTACACTAAAATTTCCTCCCGCTCCAGTCAAATCGCTCCTCACTCACTACAATTTAAAAGAGGGACAAATAATCTGCATGGCTAACAAATGTCACCTTAAACCAAAGCCTTATATCATAAAGAAAAATGAACAACGGCAACATTGTCTCAGGGTCAAAAAATATTTATTTTTAAACAACATATAGGAAACAACAGACAGGTTTGGCAGTGGCATTCCACACAAAAATAGGCTTGAAATAAAGGAATCAGTGGCCTTAATAACCTAAAGAATATACAGTATAAGGATCCACGTTATAAATTCCTCAATTTTTGTTCTGTTGATGCTGCTGCTGCATCTCTCTCTCTATGTAAATCACATTTCACTGATTGACAGCGTTACATGAATTTTAAAAAATCCTATTAGACCTAGCTGCTTTGAATAAAACTAATTTATTGATTACCAATATTTACTGTATACGCTTTTATGCTTTACTTTATAGATATGATATGGTACACTGAACAATCATATAAAACTCACGTTTTGCACTGGCCTCGTAGCACACGTAGCACACTCTCGTGTGTACGAGAAAAGTGTCTTTTTAGATTCTAAAGTGAATCTTTATTTACTGAAACAGTTTCACCATATTGTTGTTCTTGCTCTACATTATTGTCATCTGTATGCATTTTTTGATTTGGGCACGCCTCAGAGTCGTACTGTGAGCAGTATGGGAGCGAAATCGGAGCAAGAAAGGGCGACCGCTCCTGGACCAAAAACCGCTCCTCGGTCTGCTCCGCTCCTCGCTCACGCTCCGCTCCTCGCTCTGCTCCGCTCCTCGCTCACGCTCCGCTCACATGCTCTGATGCACACAGATACGACAAATAGATGGGACACCTTTGGATTCCAACTCCAGTCCCTCCCTGCCTGCCTTGACCTATTATTACCAAAATAACGGCCCCATAAAACTCACCCTAAATCATCAAATGGACTAAAAACAACAATCCATTATCCATGACGTTTCCAGCACAGAGATCTCAATGTCGTCAAACACTTAAAGTTATATAGCCATTAGCACTTACAGTAGGATAAACATGATATTCATCACAAACTCAATGAATTCGTTTAATAATCTGATGAGAATGAGATTAACAAGGAATTAGCAGACACAAGAGCAATTTTAGAGCTCAAGATGAGTTAAAAACTGAGCAACTATATCAATTAACATTAATATCAATTATCAATTAAACATATTATTAGCCAAGTGCAGTATGCAGTATACATCTCTGTCCGCTTTGGTTTGTGTTGTCACTCTGCCATTTTAGTTCTCTGTACAGTTTTTCTTTTATTTGATATCATTTCTGAGGCTTAAAGGACTAATTTATAGCCTTTTACGTTTATTACCACAAGGCTTTGGGGGGTGCATTACCAGAAACATCCTGTGCTTTTGCTTAATCAATAATAGTATAAAGAGAAGATTAGTTTTCAAGCAATTTGGAACAGTTCTGAGTCTTCCTTTAATAAAATGTATAAATGGGGCTCAATTTGCCATAAGGATCACTTCATAAGCAGTACATACTTTCATGAACAGTGCAGTACAACAGCCAAACACATGCCTCTTTCAATTTCAATGCCTCATTCCAAAACATTTTTACAGAGAGTAAAATCGTAAATTCATCTGAATCTTGCAAAAGGGTGCTATTTGCTACATTTCCCTTTTTGGGTCTAAAATACGGTCTACTTCAGATTAAACCATCTGTCCAACTTTCCGCCGATTATCCTGGGCAGGATCAAAGTGGAAACCATCAGCCTCTCCCAGGCAGCACAGAGAGCAAAGTTAGGGTACAACCTGGATGGGATGCCAGTTTAAAGATCCAAAGTTCAAGCGCAAAACCTTTAATCAGCTTGTGTCAAAATCATTAACTCCTCTGGTACTGGTGAAAATCACAGTGCTAGGGTCAGACAAAGAGTACCGTCTTTGATCAGCTGTAGAAGACACAGTTGCATGCTCTATTAGGTGCACAGGATTCTACATGCATTCTGCTTCTGACCTTGTTCCCTGTCTTCCTTTGATACTACCATTGTATGTCATTCAGAGTAATAATTTACTATATATGTGTACTATATTTCCCCGGACAGCATTTCTTCCATGAACATCACTTCTTGACCAAAACAGGCAATGAATTTGAATGTTCCGGCTACTGTGTATGCTAAGACTGCAAAAGTGAGCTTCTAAAAGTACTAGAAGTGTCTGTATTGGATATAATGCTGCACTAGGTTAATCGGGTGTATAAGAGTGTTACTCAGAGCCACTTTATTCCTCTCAGTCAACCCATTTAACTGTAAATCAAGGGGGACAATTCTGTTCTATAATTGTAATCTGCTATTCCAGTGTGTTTTCAACAGAAGCCGCAGCACATCCAGGTTTTTTACTTCAGCTACCACAGTATGTCTTGAGTATGGGATTCTGTGGTTTTCATTAAATAACTGACCCCAAACTATCACAGCCCATGATAGTAGAGGCAGTCCCCAGATTACATACAAGATCTGAGTCAGTTTTTAAGTCAAATTTGTAGGCAAGTCGGAAAAATAACAGGACGTAAGAATACAGTGAAAGTATAAGTATCTACACTGTACTGCACCTCAAGCAGACAAGCCATTGAAGTAGTACAATGTGTCCGGGAGCATCTCAAAATAGTGTGGTGTTTGTTATTACAAAGCACTGTATTTAACCCGAATTTGTAACATTATTGACTTAATGGCAGTCCATTCGTAAGTATGAGATGGCCATAATTTGGACGTTCTGTCTAACAGCAGAGGGGTCAGACTGGTACGGATATCCTGAAAGATTCAGGGCGCCCAGCCCTTTAAACATACCATCAGGGACCTGAACCTACACCGCTCCACCCCTCAACTGTGTGGGAAAACCCACCTGGGGGGGCCTGTCCCTGTGTCCCTTAACAAATTGCAATTGCGTACATGGAACCCGTATTTGTTAATTTTGAAAGTGCTAACCCAAGCAAGGGGCCCAAAGTGACAGAATTTCTACCTTTGCCACGATCTACCAGTGTCTCTGTCTAGTAAGCAGGATAGTAGGTAACTACTATCTGAAATCACATTCATGCTCTGCCCAGGATAGTTTTCAGTAACCTGTGTTCAGAGTAAACTCTGAATCGCTATATATATATATATATATATATATATATATATATATATTCTTTTCTTTTTTTTGCAAGCAAGAAGTAACAGTAGTGGATAACTTTTTATTATCAAGCTGACCACATTATTGTACCAACCTCATTAGAACTGTCAGCAGACTTTAAGCCTGTCTTCATATACTAAATACATTCCGAGCTTGTCCTTGGTGACCGGATAACAAGCTGCTTCAACAAATCATAGAACTTCAGTACTGCTGCATGTGTGAGAGCATCTGTCTTTCACCAGCATTCTAACTTCCTCTTGCTAATTATACCCTGTGCTTCCTCTAGAACTGCCTCGGCTATGCAGCTCGCAGAGCTGCACCAGGGACATACTACAGCCGATCTCTTTCCAGCCCTTTGTACTGTGAAGTTTGCTTGTAACGTTGTGCATAGACATCCCGGAAGTGCATTTTCCTTGGCCAGTCCCAATTGATGGATTATTTCAAGCGTAAAAGATCACAAAGTACCAAAGTACACTAGATCGCATTTCCCAAGTCGAAACCATTTACACTTAATTAAAGTAGAACCTTTTTTGGGCCTAATTCTTCCTCGTCAGCCATGCTGTACACTTCGTGTATGAATCAGTGCAGCCAATCATTCTATGGACCATGTGTTTACCGCGTCATGCAAGCAGAAGATTGAGCCGATGCCAGGTCACACGGGTCCAGTGGATTAGGGACACTCAGCACACAGGATACTAGTCAATGGTACATTCCATGTCTTGGAATGAATCATTCTCCTGCCAGAACACTCCATTTTCTAATTACATTCCAGAAGATATCTACTCTGTGGACTATTTGCCTAATTCTACTTGTCAGCAGCCACCGTTTTCTCAAAGAAACTGCTCTCCGTGTCTTTGGGATTTCAAATAAAGTAATCCTGCAGGTACAAAGTGTTTTTCAAGTCTCAAGGATAAAATTAAATCCACACAAAGGCTGGTTCCTATTATCAGCAACTGCTAGACATACCCATGCAAAGACCCCTAGGCTCTCAGCTGAGAGACGACATCTGCAGCCAGCAGCTGGGGCTTTCAAGTGTGTATGACAGATTTTTCAGGAACAATGGATGATGAGAGATACAGTTACTTCTACATGGATGAAATGCTGTCCCAGGAGCTTCCGCAAATCCCAAATATGACTAGATCAGAATTTCTTTTGAATCTGACACTGACGAGTTCACTACCTAGGAAACTCCTTTCCAGTTGTACAGCTCCTTATACCTTGTTTGCATTGCGGAGGCTGTAATTATGTAATTTACAGTAAATTGCCAAACCATTGTCAACACTGGGTGGAGTACACCGGCCCTCAGTATGGAGCTTTGACAGCACGGTGGTAGGGCCTCCCACCCATCCCACGTATTGTTCTCCTCCCCCCACCCCCCGCCATCTGGCAGAAGGTTCTGGAGCATCCAAACCATCGCTGCCAGACACAGCAACAGCTTGTTCCCTCAGAAAGTCAGGTCCCTCAATACCCAGCTGCCCCTCAAGGACCAACACTGTCCCCACTAGTCAACCTCCCAATTTCAAAGATTGCCACTACCCTCATCCCTCCCCCCCACTACTATTTAATGATCCTAGCTGTTGTCATAATATTGTACAGTGGTACCTCGGTTCTCGAACTTAATTCGTTCCGGACTCCAGAACGAATCCTAAAAAGTTTGAGTTATGATAAAATTCTCCCCATAAGAAATAATAGAAAACCAATTAATTGGTTCCTGGTCCCCCAAAATTACACCTAAATATATATTTTTTAACATTTAAACACATAATGAACAGCATAAAACAAGAAGAGCTTTTTTTTTTAATGGTTTCCAAACGATAAAGATCTTATACCAATATTACCCCCGTCCTGCCCCGATCGTCCGCTCCTTCCGTGTGCTACGCCCCCTCGTTAACCTCACGTGGGATCCCCATATGATCAGCTGTTTTTTGTTGTTGTCATTAGTCCTCTATATTAAGTCTGCGTTTCAGCTTGTTTTCCCAGTCCGGTCATTGGGTGTGTTGGACTTGTTTACAATGTATTCTGATCCTGACACAATACATTGAATGCATTGCGGTCTCTCATCCGGCTGCACAAACTGGAACCGCTTCCTTGATGACACACCTTTGTCCTTATTGGCTGAAGAATTTAGATACATGCATGTTTGTATCCCAGGCAGTTCTGATGCATAATCTGCTATTTCTCCCGATTATCAAGTAAAGCAATGAGAACTGGTTTTCAGTTAATTTACCTGGTAAAATAAAGTTTAAATAAATGACATACAGTAACTGCTATAATAGTACATGTAAGTTAGTGGTTTATTTATTGTTAGTTACTGTAATGTTGCGCTGCTTTATTTGGTTAATCGTCCAGCCTGTGAAGGAGGCATTCAAGTAAAAATTGCACTGTAGTATGACTCATTTCCTGGCGTGTTCAATTTATATTAGATCAGCATTCACGGTCCCACTTCTGATATTCAAATCGAGTTCTGAGTCAAATTGGCTTGCTCGACTTTCAAAAAATTTATGTTCTAGTGAATTTGAGAACTGAGGTACCGCTGTATTTTGCAATATGATAGGCTTAATGGCAGTCCATGCACATAACTGTGGTTTTGTACACTTTATATTTGCATCTGTATTGTATTTATCGTATTGTTTTGCATTGACGTGACACACTTCTTCCCTGTATTTGGATTTATGGGTACCACTGTGACTTTCAATACTCTGTGTACTTGTACATGGATGTGTTGACCATAAAGAACTCTCGAGTCTTGAGTGTGCACTGCAAATGTTGAATGTAAGGCCCACTGAGCATATGCTGCTCCCTTGAAAACCATGCTGACCTCTGAAACATTCTTACTTTACTGCAGAACACACTGCATGTTTGGCCAGTGGCTCCATGGGTTGCAAACAATGCCAACAATATTATAAGCAGGACTATTCAAACAGAAGGAGATGGTGATGCTCAGCACATTTTTTTTTTGTTGCTTTTCTGGTCCCTCTCCGTTCTTGGTCTCTTGGTTTATGCTTTGTTTTTATTTATCTATATAGAACCTTTTTTATTTATTAGAGACCATGTTCTCTTATGTCTCTCTCAATGTTTATCTCTAGAACATCCAGTTTATCTCATATATAGGGCCGGTGTCCACAGAGCCTCTCCATCCAAACAGCCAAGGCTTAATTTTAAACCCCAGAATTTGTTTGCACAGTCATTAACCAGACAGAACAAAACAGACTTATTGCCAGATCTGTTGCCGGAGACCTTCTATTGTTCCATTAGTTACTTTTCATTATAGTGATATTAGGTGCAGTGACAGATACAAATTAACAGTATAGTCTCACACCGTGTCACAGCAGCAAAACTAAAATACAGTAGTATTACTATGTATGCATTAATAGAAGAATTGAAGTAATGCAAAAATGATGTTAGTAACTAATTACTTTTATACGCATTACTTT
Source organism: Pollimyrus isidori (assembly GCA_019775955.2). NCBI lineage: Eukaryota > Metazoa > Chordata > Actinopteri > Osteoglossiformes > Mormyridae > Pollimyrus > Pollimyrus isidori. The sequence goes on along the minus strand of JABFDZ020000066.1, from coordinate 9,019,928 downwards.
TACACTGTATATAAAAATACTTTTGAATGGCGTAACTACTACCTGTAAGTATGAATTGACTAACTTTCAGCAACACAAAAGCGATGTTTTACAAAATACTGTTATACTGACCACCAAATGCCAATATAATTTATTTTCTTCATATTGTACATAAGGTTCCTTAGAGTAACATACATTTATACTGACACTGGGAAAACCAAGTTATGTTTATGAACATTTCCATCTTGCAAAATTGCACATTTATGCAGCTAGAATCCAGTCCGCTTGTTCATGCAGTCATTATGGTCAAAATATAAAGTCCGTGCACAGTTCGGACACTTGATAAAATGTAACTGTGATTTGTTAAATACTTAATGTCAAACCTGTGAACAAATTTCAGGTCACTGGTGAATATAATGAAGAGAATAAGGTAATTCCCAGCACTCTGCACCTCAGTCGGCTAAGTGCCCCTCTAAGAAAGCAGGACACATGAAAGCTACAGTCATCTTTCTCCCCTTACTGTGAACATTAACAGAGCAAAATGTGCCTTTAAAACGGCCTGAGGCTTACTAATAGCACTATGCACGAGTTCACTGGATGGGATGCAGTGAAAAGAAAATCCTCCTGCTTTATGAACAAATGCAATTAGAGACAAAAAAATAACAATAAACGAAATGAAATGGCTTCAAACATTTTTGATGCTAAGCTATGGTTTTTTTTCTCGTGCAGAATGTACCGAACCCGAGTGCCAATATCAACACTCAACATTCAGGGACAAGCCCTTCCAGCACAGCACTGCCGACAGGAGATTGTATGTCCCCTTAGCCCTTCGGTATGAAATAAGACTGAGATGCAACTGAAATGAAAAAAAGAAACTGAAAGAGTCTTATCACCTGATATCTCAGCAATTTAATAAAATCTAACCAAGAACAACTCTCATCTATTATTTATTACTTATTTTTTTTCACTGGTCAAATGTAATGAATAAAATAATAGCAATATGTATATGATTTGGGATTTCAACTTTGATTAAAAAAGAACTGCTAGTATCATAATATAATATAATTTTGGGGATATTAAATCATTATAAATCATATAGTACAATAGTTCCCTTGTATCTATGGGTCATGCATTCCAAGACCTACTGTGGATGCCCCCATATATAACGTGATTTTTAGGTCCATGCATATGGTAAAATTTAATTGATAAATTACACACAGTAAGACATTAGCAGCGTTAAATACATTATTATTTGACATTAATAAAGTACTCCCTCTCTGGATTCGGGCATTTTAGGGTGTTTTCTGTTAAACCAGACTCTGGGTTGATTTCCCCCTTGGTGCGATCCTTTGGGGCAGGTGGATGCGAACACGGAGTAATCGCACTCGGGTATGGACCGAAAGAATAATACTGAGATCCGTGAGAGGAGTGGTCCTTGGTCTGGGCACAAACGAACCCTGGAGTGGTTCATTTGTGGTGTGAATGTGATCCGACCTCAATCCGACCCGACCTCCAGGTGCATTCCACAAGTTAGAGCTAAATGGTTCCTGTCATAGATATGTTTGGGTTCCTGTAGTCAGGTGCACTTTGCATTCTGGGATGCTGCAGAGCTGGCAAACCAGTAGCAGCAGCTCGGCGAAGGAGGAGAAACGAACCCAGGTCTACTTTGGTCTGCAGCAATGTATGTACTGTAGCCTTACTGAAATCTGGGCAGATGACTCATAAAAGCTATGATGTATTCAAAATGTTCAATCACACTTTTTATACCTCTCATATGACAAATAAACAATGTTTCCAGAATGTTTCATTCCTTGCTTGGCGCATGGTTTGAAACTTGAACCATTGTGAATGGTTTATTTCTGGAATTTTCCAGTGTTTTTTTTTTTTTCAGACTGCGTTAAACCACGGATAACTGAAAACACAGAAATACAGGTCAACTATCAAATAATTTGGAATTATGATTGGGATGTGACAGATTACCTTTATAGGAGTTTTGATGGATTAGGCTTCACAATAAAATAATTTTTTGCCACTATGAATTAATACATAAATAAATGCACATAATTAGCACTGATATTGTTAAAAGCTGATTCAGTGCTTCCCGTAATAAAACTCTACAATGAACAATTCATTTGCCATATGACTTATGTAAACAAAGCCTACTGTTCAAAGATATAATACAGCTTTTACAGCATTAGTGATTTAGCTCATTATGACTATGTGTTGTTAGAGTTCTTTAGGTAACTGAAACTTAATTAAACTAAGTATTTTAATACAAATAACCTTAGATAAAATAAGAACATGACCTGAGACTGTATGGAAAACAAATTCTTGAAGGAAGACCATAACCATACCTATTAAAAGTCTTCACATACTGTAGGTCAATGTGGCAATTCATGTACCTATAAACTGGTAACTATGAATTTACATGAATCACAGGTCCCTGCAAAGTGAATATGGCGGAAAGAGCAAGAACAAATGCAAATGAAGTCATGGTTTCGATTGTTTGAAGGTCTGGTCATTATTTCTGTTGAGCGGGAATGGCAAATGCGATTTAAATGAAAATTTAATGCAAGACCACACCTGGCATTACGGAAACGCGGCGATTTTCATCAAACGATTTTGTGGAGTTAAGAAAGGTCAAACCTGCCCATAGAAAACAAATGAAGGGGATGATTGTCATTCATCAAAGGTGCAGCGGACAAACAAAAGTGCCTAATCGCACAATAAAACAATGTATTAAAGGAGAACACCTAAAATGCATTTATTTGATATATTGTTTCTCACCTAATAACCCTTAGAGACGTTATTCCAAGTTGCCATAATTTCGGAATGTGTGTCCCCTCCTACATACATGATGCTTACGGGTTGTTGGATATTGAGGTTCCAATTTTAAAATCCTGTTAAATAGTCCCAGTTCAAAATGTGCTTTTCAAACTGTTTTTTTTTTTTTTATCACTGATTTTGAATCAATAACAAACCATATTTCACAGAAGGCAGAAAGGTAGGTCTTATTATAGTGTTAAAAAAACAAATTGCTGTAATGCTGAAAAAATCCCATTGTCCTCAGTTTTGTCCATCAGTTTTGTCAGCTCAATTTATTCTATTTTACAGAGCTTTTCATGAAACAGTTGCCCCAATGCACTTAACAAGAGGGTGTGGCGACACATTATTAGTACATAAAACCTAAACAGTTTGTGAAGCCCTGGAAAAAAAAAAAACTGCAGAACATGAATACCTTGGGGATCCATGAACCTCTGAGGATCCAAGCTCACCTGACTGCCCAACCCCCCAGGTCACACTAGCATTATATTATGCAAAGAAAATGATCACACTTTTATAAATGGGAACCATCCACTTCCATTCAGCATTCAGATTCAGAAACGCAGTAGTGCACAGAAAGTCCTGACAATGTAAGAAGAAACATAAGAAATTGTCGGTGGCCATGAATAGCTGCCCGTTGATAGACTTGGAGACAATCTCGGAATAGACAAACTTGGAATAAACCTTATTGTCTATGGCAGAGTGACCCATCCTGCTTCCCGGGATCTTGCAGATTTAAAGATGTTTTATAATTGGGGTCTGAAGTATCATTTTAGCAAAAACATTCGAATTTACCGTGAAGATCATAATTAGGAGCCCCTAGGAAGACGCCTAAACACGAACAGAAGACCAGCATGGTATTTTTCAATCTTATTTAGCTTAATTTGAAAACCAATGATGACACCACTCATCATCAGCTTATTACCCTGCCCGATCATTCAAGGTTATTTTTTTTTTTTTTTTCATAGGTGAACCAAATTAACAAAGTAATGACAGTACCCCTCTGGTAATGAGTGTCCCAATGAACTGCTAAAGCAGGGCAGATCAGTGTATCGAGGTCTGCCACATTCACTTTCATGGACATCCCAGAGTAACCCAGTCAAATTTCATGGCTGATTTGAAATCTCTTTGAGCTGAATCGTACAGCTGGGAGAGGATGCCATCTCAGGGATGTCACCTCGACACGTCGGGAAAAATCGCTAAAGAGCTGTTTGCTTGTGACAGGTTTGACAAGTTTGGGTTCTGAAACCAATGCCGCACCTACATTTTGACAGATGTCTGACACAGGTTAGACATATCCTCCACCAGTCCAGCTTCCCAACACGGAGGAAACACTTATTTACAGTACCTCCTCAAATTATAAATAGCTACTAATCAGATCAGTCATTTCATTAAAATGGCAAGTTAATGTTGGTGCACTATGTTTTCTATCTTCCATTTATAAGTCTTTTTAGAACATTCTCAGTCTAGACTGATTGCTCTTAAGTAGCACCCTGAAGACAAAAGCATCACAAATCCCAATTCAACACACCAGGTGGGTCCAGCCACTCGTGCTCCCCTAATGAACTCACATGAGTAAATACAGTGTCCTACCTAAACAAATAAATGAATAAAAGCCCTCTTAGTTTTACCAACATACTTGTACCAGGGGAGGGACTAATAGGCAAGGGTATAACAACCAGATGTTCCGCATTAGCTTTGCTGTTCAAGCACATGGGAGTCTCTGATTGTCAGCAGTGAGAATTGCTGTTCAAGGTAGCACTTAGATCTTCTACATTGAAACCTATAATTCATGGAAAACGAAGCTTTGCAGGAACATGAATGGAAGGGCAAACCTTCCACGGGTGTCTGATAGCTGGCTAACTGACTAGCCAAGACTCATTTCCAGACAAGAGCCAGATGCACAAGCTGATATTACGCAGAGGACAAAATGTGGGTAAGGCTGCTGTCAGTCTTGCTCACTTTAAATAAACTATACCCACATATACCCAGAATAAGACATAATAATGTTAAGCTTCTGTGGTTCCACTGCACACTGCAGTTGAGTTAGCGTACATCTGATGGCATTAGCTTTGACGCTAGTCGCTCCCCTTTCCGGTAGTCGCAGCCTTGCTCTCCATCAGTAGCTATCAGTCATGATGACATTCTAATTGCAGACAACTGTGACTAATTACTCCAGTCGACCTTTCCTCCCCAAATTCCGTCACATACTTCACTGTCAGCCTCTGACACGGACCTTAACAAGAAGGAGCATCATTTGATTTCAAATTAAAAGCACCGTGCTACAGGTAACAAATACAAAAGAGAAATCTGAATACCCTTCCTGTTCTCTAATTCCATCACTCCCCATCTACAGTTACATCAGCTTCTATTGCTTTAAAGGATGCCTTTATTAAATATTCAGCCTGATTTCCAACAGACTTTCCAGTGTGCACTCCAATCTACTCTTGGTTTAAATAGTTTGTGATTCATTGTAGGTCTTGCGATTTGTTACTATTTAAAGTTCATATAATTGTATAATTAATTGCATATAATTTTGTAATTATAAATGAATGGATCCAAGTATAATAAAGAATAAGGAATCATAATGTATTCCACCAGGTATTGTTAATATTAGAGAATATATGGGGATTTACTTGCCACTTAATAAAGTGCTTATATATTCGAATTAGTTTGGAATGATTTTGATATATTGGACAGTAATTGGATGAAATTCTCTTAATTATATGAAACATGAATATTTTATTGCTCTAACTGTTTATGTTTAACTAAGAGGAATTTGAAAACAGTTAAATCAAATTTAAGGCAGGATAGCAAACATACTGAAATCTTTCATCGTGTTAATCGCTGCCTGTCTACTTCAGTAAATGGTTAGCCAAGACAAATCTCACAAAGGACAAGTCATGCTGAATGGGTAGTTAGACCATCAATGACCAAACGTTACAGGGGATTTAACCTGGTGTTTCTGGTCCTTTGGGACCCACAGAAAGTTCACGATTTTGCGTCCTCTCAGCTCCTGGGAAGTGAATAGTCTGACAGGAAACTGGGAAGGAGAAAAAAACGGACTGCGTGAGAGTCGCTGAGGTCCCGGGTGAGAAACAGTGATTTAGACAGAGGAAGTTAGAGTAGAAAACCACGCAGGCACAGGAAGAAAGCTCTGACCCCAGCTCCCAGGGAGTGTGATGCTACATTAAAATGCATTACACCGCTATGACACCACAAACAACAAGAGCAAGAAAATGACACTTAAATGCAAAACATCCATCCATCCACTTTCTAATAACTAGTCTTTGTCAGTACAGAGCCCAAGGCCTGACAAGTGCACACCCACACTCTTACACGCAGTCATAGTCTATAGCCAATGTATAGGGGCCAGTTAGCCTAACTGCACGTCTTTGCAGAATATATATTGGGCTATAAATTACTTTTATGTCAACCAAGTGCAGAATGCAGCTTTTTCTCATATATTGTCTGAAAATGCATCTTTTTCATTAAAATTAAAAAAAAAAACATATAACAGTGATGTTAAAGGGTGTGATTTATAAGTATAACAAAAGACACAACAGCTAAATGAGAAACCTGGGGGGAAAAAGGTATTGTGGATTTGCACTCTGCGTTAAACTAACTGGAACTCACATTGTCAGCATATTGGGTTCCACCTCAGTGATTGTCAGTTTAATAAGGGTGCGGGGTAGATTCAGGGGGAATTGGGTCAACCCCAAAAAATATCTAGTAACAGTCTTAAGAAATTATGGTCTGCATTCACTCGTGAAAACTTTATGAGTGAACTTTATTCTAACCCTAAGGGTCACTTTATTCTGCTTTATTTTAGCACAGACAGTAACATTGGACCTTTGAGGTTCAATACTCCGGATCATTTTCTTATCACTTAACTGTTCTTATAAGATTCCCTTGGAAAACCGTGGAACAAAGGACAGCCAGCGTTTCTGATTTCTTATTTTTCTCCTCATCTGCTCTGCCACACACTGACAATAGGCCCGTAACGTTGCTAAAGTTCAGTTCCTTTCATACAAGCACTGAGAAGGTTACGGAGAATAATGCCTTGAGCCCAGCGCCAAGCCCAGAGTCTCGCCTTCATTCGGGACTGACATGGAGGTGAGGGACGGTTCTGTGAAAGGATTCCATTAACGCAAATGGACAACTTGGAGTTGTGGCCACAACTCGTGATTCTGGTGCACTCGTGATTGACCTCATAGCCACATAAGACCCCCCTCAGGACCCCCCACAGCACCCACCCTCAGGACCCCCATCTGACCCCCCTCAGGACCCCCACAGGACCCACCCTCAGGACCCCCCTCAGGACTCCCACAGGATCCCCCACAGGACCCCCCACCAGTACGCCCCACAGGACACCCACAGGACACACCCACACGAACCCCCACAGCACCAGAACACGACCAGAAGTAAAAGAGAAGCAATTTTA
>JABFDZ020000066.1:8986597-9000042 GCA_019775955.2 Pollimyrus isidori | reverse complement strand
GACACTGGTAACTTCAATGCCGCTACGCTGGACCAGACGCTAGACACAGACTAAATACATTCAAACAGATCACGAGACGGGCCAGCGGCAATCGCCTCACGCAGGATCACAAATGGGGTAATTACACAACTAAATGAGGTGGGCGTGGCAACACACAGGGCTGGAATCGGGATGGAGGACGCAGATCATGACATCCCAGTAACTGAGCAGATTGTGAAATACTCAGACCGGCCTGTCTGGCACCAACGACCATGCCACGCTCAAAATTGCTTAAATCACCTTTCTTTTCCATTCTGACATTCAGTTTGGAGTTCAGGAGATTGTCTTAACCAGGACCACACCCCTAAATGCATTGAAGCAACTGCCATGTGGTTGGTTGATTATATAATAGCATTAATGAGAAATTGAACCGGTGTTTCTAATAATCCTTTAGGTAAATGTATTTAGTGGATTTAAAAATACAGATTTCCTTTTAAGGTATGTAAGATAAGGTTATTTGTAAGTTATATAGCTAAAATCATCGTCACCCTGCAAACATTGAGTGGGTATGGAATATGAATAAATGGATGGGTATTCACAGTTAATACTGTTATTTTAGAGTTAAAAATCAAAATGGAAGTATATACATATTTTGTCGTTATTCTATGCTTAAATACTGACCCCTGGTTCATCAACATCTGAGCTAATGAGCTCTTAATGAACCCGGCAGATAGCTAATGACAAAATCATTTTTCCTTAATGATATGTGGATGAACATGTTGCTGAACTCATGTATTTAATGGGGTCATTCACAAAATTGTTGCAGGCAAAGAACACCGTGCATTTAATACTCCTGGCCATCAATTTAAGGTGTGTTTACAATGCATTAATCCAGAGCAAGACACACCCCTTTCTCACCTGCAACCAGCGAAACTTCCATTAAGTCACGCCCATCACGGCTAAGCTCCTCCTCACCAGAGCTTTAGCAGAGCTCACCAGAGCTTTTTTGTGGCTGTAAACGTTGTGTCAATAGTATGTTTTAGGACCTGTTTGTTGTGATGGGGCGGCACAGTAGCCCAGTAGCCAGAATGGAGACCTGGGTTTCACTCCCTGTTCCCGGCTGCATGTCAGTAGAGTTTGCATCTTCTCCCCGTACAGTCCTGGGGTTTCCTCCAGGCTTCCTGGTTTCCCCACACAGTCTAAAAACATACTAAAGTTGCCAAATTCTCCAAAGGTGGAGTGTATGTCCTGCAATGTGTTGGTTATTCCCTGCTTGTTCCTTCCAGAATAGTCTCCAGACCCCCACAACCCTGCACAGGACAAGCGGTATAGAAAATGGACACAAGGACAGAGAGATGGATGGACAGACAGACTGATGTTTTCAGTCACCTCCATGCAGGGTATTGTGTATTCACACCTCACCGACAATTTGTTGCCTGCCCAGTTTGTATATTATTTTTGCCTGATCTCCATTATCTTAGCTTGGATTTGTCACATTACATTATATTATATAATATTAAGTTTACTCAGCAGCTTTTCTTGAGAAAGGAGAGTCACACAGTCAGTGCAGCAACTGAGGCTCGAGGGCCCACAGGGGAACTCACTCTGGAGGCTCTGAGATTCAAGTCACGGCCTTCTGATCACAGGTACCATGTCCCAACCAAGAAGCTCATCCTAAGAAATGTGTTTTTAAGCTTAAAATTTATACTACGTATGTTATCCAGTCACACCTAATGAGCCCCAGAATCCTCCAATCCGTGCTCTAACCACCAGAACAGTTGAGGCGTGGCGGGGAGGAAGGGGGACCCTGGACTGGTGGGTGGTCCCACACAGAACAGCCATGCACACACATGTAGAGAAGCCAATTAGCCAAAAGTTATTTGGACTGTGGGAGGAAACCCATGCAGCACAGGGACACCATGTGAATATATAGACTATACAAACACTATATGAAAACACTAATCCCCACCCCTCCCCGTCCCCTGGCATCAATAGCAAGAAATATACAGGGATTCAGTTGTTATCCACCATACGGGTTTGAGGAGTCATTGACAGAATGCTAACAAGCCAACAGGTTGGGCATCCCTGTTATTATCCAAAACCATAAAATTTGATTCGAGTAACACACTTCTGATTTGAGAAAAAACATCCTGCGTCTTCATACTACCATCTATGCATGTACGATGTTACACTGATAGCAGGACTGACACCTTCAAAGCTCCACATTTCCATAATAGAGCAGCATTCTGCTTTATTCAGCTTTGGTACTCCGACACACTGATCAACAAAACGCATTAGATCTTTATTCTATTTTAATGGCTACACAGACACTCTGAATTCTATTTTCACAAATTTCCAATCTTAAACTATCGTTTAAGGTACTTCTTAGGAAAACTATGAGCTGAACCTATCAGTGTATGCTTAGATATCTGTGCCCAATAGCATGATCTGTGGAGGACAGGAGCGCCAAAGCGCCCATAATTCTGAAAATAAAGTAGGAAAATCGAAAATGTAAAACAAAACAGAAAAAAACTGCTAATTAAGTGAGTAAAAAAAGGCATCAAAATTGCTGTCTCGGTTAGCAGGGGTGAAACAGATCACTCATTAACTCTACAGTCTACTGATTCCCCCTCTTTAGAAGGATGGTAGCTTACGCCCCTACAATTTTACTTTGTTTAATTGGTTGGTTGAAGATAACATATAGCCAGTAAAGGTTTAGGGTACATCTTTAATTAAATTCCACTCCATCACTTTGTAGATTAATGATTTTCCACTAAGCTACATGTAAGCTACATTTTTTAACAGAGAAAACTTTGTCTTTGTATGCCATGTATGCTAATGGGGAGGCTAAGCTTTTATTAGAGGGGTAAAAATGTTAGGATGCCATTATTGTATCAAAAGTATTTGAATGCTTTATTTGTTCTTAATCTTAACTACACACATATAGAATGTTTAATAAACAGTTATCCATATATCTTCCAGCTGCTTATTCAGTAGTGGACAGCTCAGAGCCTCCCCCAGGCATGAGAATCTACAGTCCAAGGGAGGGACTCAGGTGGGATTGAAACACAGCAGAGTTGGGAGTCAAACCCTTAACCTTGAAGTATGAGGTGACAGCAACTGGGCGCCACCCCAAGAACATACTGCTGTTTTTCTTAGAATAATTCTGGTCAAGCCAATCACTATACTCCTGTTGCTTAAAATCCTCAAAAATTGACTAAACTCTTCTTCAGCACACGTGTGGCTTACATTTGGACTTTAGTAAATACTTCTGTCTGGCTCAGTCTACAGAAGGCAGCTAAGAGTCACAAGGGGGCCACAAAAAAAGATGTAATTTCCCCAACGACCATGTTTACTTCTGAAAACAGATAACAAACAGTGCTGGAGAGCCGCCGTCTGACCCATAATTTAGCACAGCACAGCTTGGTGAGTCTCTTATCGTGCTTTGGACTCCTGTGGTATCTATGCAACAGAACCAATGCAAAATGACAGTCTCCTTTTAATTTCTGTTTGTAACTTAAACGTGACCTTTCTATATCCAATATGAGCTGTTCCCTACCCCTGACAAAATGTCTGAAACAGGAAAACTTAGATGAAAGTATAAACAAAGCAGTCACAAACATTAAAGGTAGGTCATACACCTTGAAGATTCACCACTGTCCCTTCACAGGTACAATGTGGGAATATTGTAGGAAAGCTATTTTTCTTTCTTTCTTCTTTTCTCTCTTTCTTTCTGTTCGTGTCCTCAGCATATTATAAAATTTATGCCCTGACCACACCGAGATTGCCACCCTCACTGACCATTCCAGCATTGAATGTCACACAGTTCCACAGCTGTATACATTGGCAGACGACATTCCTGTGCCTGCGAGGTTTATATCTAAGGATATTATGATTGGAAACCATGTTGGGTTCAAGTAATGCACATAAATTCCAGTTAGGGATATATGCTCTGCAATGACAATCAAATACCGGACACCTGCAAAAGGTACAACAAAGTTCCTTCTCCCTTGTGGGCAGCCCGGTCTGGCAGATAGACAATATTGAGATATACATCATTTATTGCTATTCTGCCTAAAAATATCATATACGGTATTTGACATATTCCAAGAATGAAAGGTAAGCTAGTCTCTAAGCAAATGTATGTTTTACCTTGAATACATTTTCTCATTTCTTGTCTGAGCTACTAGTCAGCCAATCCATCGAGCTTAACCTTAACTGTATTTCAAACACTCCCACAATTCTGCCCTGCAGCTCCTCTGACCACAACCGTTAACATCAGCAGCAATGTCACCCCTGCCCCTCACTCCCGCTGTGTGCAGTATATTGTGTGTATATTAGCCAGGAGGTACCACAATTTGTCCTACTGTCTCATGCCCCAATAAGATGCTATGTTCTATGGCAGGGGTGCTCAACTATTTTCCCCAGGGGCCAAATTCCCTGAGAAATTTGACATTTGGGGGTGGGGATGGGGTGGATCGATCATGCAGTCCAAATTCAATCATACTGCTATTGGCCACTTGATGACCACACTTCTATGGTAGCCTAATAAGTCTTGTGCTTGTATTGAATATATTTAGTAGCAATTGAACCTTCGGTGCAGGGAACGCTCTCACATTTCATTAATATTAGAACCATTATTTTGGATGGTTTGCGTGTTACTCAGGCTGCAGAATTTAGAGCTGTTTGTGAAAATTGGAGGGTGTGTCGAAATCTTGAGGAAGGGGGCAAGGTCAGAGGACGAACCATTGTATTTACCGTTTGACAATGAAAGACAAGGAGCAATGATTCATCTCTCAGGGTATTTCAGGTCAGTTTTGCATTTAAAATTTTTAAAAAATATATATATATATATAAAACATTTGTTCTGCTCCACCCTAGCGATGCCCATACACCATAAATCTGTCTATCACCTGGAAGACTTGACTCTCCGATAATACTGTACATTCTTAGAGTATTTGTTTGTGTCCATAACCTGCCAGGACAATATCATTAAAAGGTCAAAGTATACCTGCCCTATTTTATATGTTAAACAGAGACTAGTTGCTCTTAATTTGAGCATCCTATGTTACTTCTGGATCAGAGTTATGAGGGAGGAACCTTCAGGCCGTGTCACTCTCCAAGGGCATCATCTTTTGTTTTGTTTTTATTTTCGACGTTCACCCAAAAGCAAATAAGTCTGGGCTCTCCCTGAGGTGTAGCTACAGATCATTTGCACACCCGTGCTTCACCCCCTGCATGCCCCTATCAGATGTGTCCTGGCACCATGACCTCTGTCCGGCACTAGAATAACCTAACGAAGGATGTCACTTTTATTCCTGATAATTGCGGTACTTTGGCAGCTTCAGGCCAATGAGAGAAAGAAAGGCACCGTTAAAACTGCAGGACACCTGGGACACCCCCCATCACCATCCTCCTAATGGGAGCCGTCCAGCTTCCCCGAGGCTGTCCCTGAGCATGCAGCCTGGTGCTAGGAACACGAGGCTACGCACAACCCTGAAAACATGCCCTGGAGCGCAGCGCCGGAAACGCGGCCAGTGTAACTGACGCTGAGCCGCTGTACCGTTGCCAGCACTGCAACAGACCTTGTGCACAAACCCTTTAAACGCCATGCGGCGCCCAGTGGCACCTGTGAACCATAATTTGCATATCACTTTAAACACCTCTAGCATTCTCAGCATCTTTTATGGGATATTCCCTCACACCCTGTCCCCATTCGGGCCCAAGCAGGGGATTCTTGCCTGAAGACACAGCATTCTATAAAATCGGGAAAATGGAGGCAACCATATGCAGCGATAAGTGACCCTCGTGCCTTTGACTCTCAGAAACTCATTTGTACTTCGAAGGCTCCTCTGTCGTAAAGGGGTTTGCACATAAATAACTTGAGAAGGTGTGTGATAAGTGTGATAGCCAGCCCTTTGTTTTGATTTTACCTTATCCTTCCCTCATTATTTAGACATTGTTTAGCCTCCTTTACAGGTCTGTTTAACAACTTCTTATACTGAATGGAATCCTGATTAGTGCATGCACTACTGAAATAAATTATCTTGCTATGGGGATCCTGAAAAGACAGCAGTAGAGATACTAGTGTTGTTTAACAACCACAGCTTATCTGTATCTCCACTTAGACTTGTGAGTTTTGTGAAGTGCCTCTTTAACTAGGATCGGGTCCTTGAAGACTCTCATTTCAAGACAAGAACACTGTGCAAAATCGAGAATTGAATGGAAAAAAAATATAGAAACTTAGAATGCACCTCTGGTAGGAACACTGCTCTAAGTGTACAGTAAGCGGTACTGATTACTGGTGAAACCTACATGGCTTGAGATTATTTCAAATAAAAGGCTTGCTTTGACTCCTTAGCATCAGGTCTGGTTTGTTTAACCGGCAACTTTACTTGTCCCCATAAATAACTTAGTAGTACACGCTTACTTCATGCATTAATTAACCTAAGTGTTAAGTACTGATCCCAAGTGCATCCATCATTAATTAAACATGACAGTTCATGTAATTTCATGGAGAAACCTGTATTAGTTCATGAATGGACTTGAGTAATGTTAAGTAATTTTTTCCCCTTTGATTGAAATCTTGCCATTATTAACTAATTTGTTAACTGTTGCCTAAATATAGTGCTTGAATTAAACACACAAAGTGTCATGATTGATTAATGTCATCATCACAAGTATGGGTTCAGTATGTAATTAATGCTTGGGTAGGGTTAATTAATGCATTAAGTAATGTATTACATTATTCATTTCCCCCAGTGAGTTTTTCAAGTTTTGGGAGTAGGTAAATTCAACAAACCAACAGCAGCATTGGTCTTTTAGGAGATACCAGACCCACACACACACACACACCATTAAACATCTTAATGTGGGACTGCTAGAAGTGGTACAAAAATACGGCAGACGAAATAAAACTGAAAAATCTATATCTGTTCACCGTGAAGACCGTATAGCACATACAGGAAAGTATGTCCATGACTTTTTTCATGGATAAACAAAGCCTTAGTTAGACAGGACTGTGAAGTTTATCGATTGGTAGGTAAAGAAAATGTGGCAAGTAAAGTCCAGCGGGGAAATACAGCAGACAAGCATTATAGTGCCTCAACAAGAACCCCACAGGACAGCTTCACAACAACCGAAAAAAAACAATCCAAGACGTCAGTGGAAAATCGACCTCACTGATCCGAGCACCGATAGAAAACCAATTGAAGCTATAACTTCTTACTCACCGCTCACCATTGCCTCCAAAAACCACAATAACTGAATCACAAATAAATTACTTTGTAACAGACAGATAAATACACACAAAACATACATTTTGAAATCTAGTGAATCACCAAATGAATAGCAATCCAGCTACACAAAGTATGTAGGAAGGAAAAGTTTGAATTAATGTCAAGCATGTCCAAATGAATAAGAGCTGACCGAGACCAGTGTATAATAGCTGTAAGATCCATCATTTGAACTAGAAGAACAACTAATAGGCTCCAGCAGCCCAGGTGATCAGCAGAATCCAGCCTTGGGCGGCGCAGCACCCGGGGCCGGCCCTGGGTTTAATAAGGTTACATAACGTCATCATAAGGCATAACAACGCAATAACACGTTGTTATGAAATAACGCATCTTAGCAACGCATTAGTTTATGTAGCTATTCGTTTTTCACAGTGTCAGATGTGTAAATCATACTGCGGGAGCCATCCATGCATTAAGGTGTGGAGCTGATCTAAAGATATCAATGTTTTTGTTTTTCATATTTAAAAAAAACTTTTCCCAGCTGTTTTATACAATTTCACAAAAGCAGACTGCTTAAAATTTTAAATGCACCATATTCTGGGACAAATATATATGTAATGTAAATGTATTACATAATGTAAATCTATTATATTCAGAGTTGTTTTTCTGAAAATTAACATATTATATTATATTATATAAGTCATACGGGGGCGGCATGGTGGTGCAGTGGTTAGCACTGTTGCCTCACACCTCTGGGACCCAGGTTCGAGTCTCCGCCTGGGCTTCCTGTGTGTGGAGTTTGCATGTTCTAACCGTGTTGTCGTGGGGATTCCTCCAGGTACTCCGGTTTTCCCCCACAGTCCAAGAACATGCTGAGGCTGATTGGAGTTGCCAAATTGCCCATAGGTGACTGGTGTGTTAGTGTGCCCAGCCTCGTGCCTGTTGCTTCTGGGATGGGCTCCGGGTCCCCCGCAACCCTGTAAGGATAAGGAATGGATAAATTATATCTTATATTAACTTATCAACAATGCATCATACAGAACCATCATTTGGGCAATGTCACATTATGAGTTTATAATAACAGGATAAAATAATATGTCCCCAATCTTTTATTTATTAATCTCTCTCTCTTTCTTTTATGAAAGTCATTTATTCCTGTTTGGTAAGTATATAATATAAGGAAACAAACATTTAATCTGCTGATTGGCTGGTTTGAGATTTTTCTTTTTATCCATATCACGCTTACAATGGTAAAATGTTGATGTTCGGTGGGTGCGAGCTGGGCGGACAAAAGGAACTCCAGGCAAGAGATCGAGGACAAACGAGGGTTTAATGACACACGCCGACATATATCACTTTTATGCTGCGTCTGCAGACGCAGACCTAAATACAAGAGACGAAGCACAAGACAGGCGTGCGGCAACGCCCCACAGGTGGAAACACTGGGTAATCACAGGAGGTAACGAGGTGGGTGTGGCACACACGGGGCTGGAACGGAGTGGACGTCGCAGGACGCAACACCCTCATTAGCACTAATTAAAGGCACGATTGCCGAGTCAAGCATTTCTGTGGTCTGAAAATTGACAACATGCCACTTGTGGTATACTGGTTCACTCATTTAATGCAGCCTTTCATTTAATATACAAAGACCAGACTAATTTTAATGTGTATGATGGCAGCTCAACTCAATACCAGTCCAAGAGGACTAACACATTTTAGCAAGCTGTTGTTGATGCCCTGTATCCAATTATTAAAGATATATCTCTGCAGTGGTGCAGGCCTGCTACAGAGTAAGCCAGTCCACAAGCCTACATGCCTATAACCAGCTTTTTAAAAGCGACAGTAAGATGCCTTTGGTTGATAGGAGCCTCCTGTTTTCTGGATTCTGTCAGTATTACCACCTTCTTTACGCTCCTTGATAATCCTGCCCTGCACTTTAAGCTGACACCAGCATGTCAGGTAGCAAAATGGGTGGGGGAAGGGGGGGGACAAAATCCATTTGTTGGTTGTTTGACTTAAACTGAGGATTAAAGAACTATCTACATCTGCTGTGTAACTGTTCCTCCAACCCACACCCAGCACCAGCACCATATACACACATATGGCACTGTGCAAAGATCTAAGGCAAAGAGAATGATGGTTAAACGGTCTTTATGTTTGTGAAAAGAACTCTGCCTGTCAAAGTGTGTCATTTTAACCCAGGGGCGTCAGAAGCATTTTGAATATGGGACACACTTGCATAAAACTAATGTTTTATGCTAAATATGGGGGGAGGGGGGGTCCAAACAAATAATTATGAAATGTGAGGGGGACACGTCTCCCTCAGATTTAATGGTGGAGACAACCACGGTTTAACCGTTTCAAAACATATATCTCCTAAAATCATCCCTGTGTTTATAAATATAAATATAAATATAAATATTCGATATACAGATGCATTCTTTGACTCAACCACATCGTGTTTAAATCAACACATTATTGACTTTAACCAATTAAATTAATTAATTATCGGCTGGGGTGCCTTTGGATAGAGGTTTGGGAACTGAAGTGGTGTTCATCTAGCTGTCCAGTAAAATTTCAGTGACTTTTAGGAGAATAGTGGGAATTCTTGTTATCTTCATTTGTCATTGTTCATCTGCATGTGCTCTAATGTTAAACTGTGTTTTGTTTTTAAGGTGGTTAATTGTCATTGTTCACAACCGCAGCTCAAAAACATGTGGCCTCTATATTTAGCCCACATGTGACATAGCAGCAGGCAGCTACTTTTTAGCACATGGGGAGCACTTTGTGAAGGTGGTACCCCAGTGGTACTTTGTGGGCTGGGGATTTGAACCAGCATCCTTTCTACTTGTGCTCACTGTGGCCAATACTGCTGTTAATGTTTAATTTCTCTGTGTCTGTTTGTGTGCTGCTGCTGTTGTTGATGCTGCTGTTGTTTACCTGCACTGCTTCGATTTATGACTTGGTCCGTGGGTATTCTTTTCACTGCTCAGCACTTGAGTCCAACGCAGGTGCTTCAATCTGGGCCTTTTTCTGTTCACTATTCAATTATTATTGTTTAAATATTAATATCAAAGTTTGTGTCCTTTTCATAATTCTGTCTCGCAATAATGACACGTACGTCACAAATTCTTAGCACGAATAATGCAAATTTTCAGCAAAGAACATTGTTCACAAAATGGCCAACACCTGTCCACTTATGCAGGAAAAAAAGCTCTTCAAAAAGTGAAAAACCTCAATGTCTTTTTTTATGGGCAAATATGTAACAATGAAATCTGACTACAACAATCAGGCAAAACTTTAAATGTGAACAAGGCATACATTTGTCAAATGGTACAATGCATCTTTCCATTTCCCTACACGTTTTAGCATCCAATGCAGGCCCTGGGGCAGACCTGCAGCTTATCCAGAGAGCAGTGTCTAACAACCACAAACAATGGAAAATTTGGAGATGCGATTTCACAAAAAATGCATGCCTGTGAGGCGAAACCAGAGCGCCCAGAGGAAACCTTGACAAATACCGCAAGAAACCAAAGGAATAATTCCACACCGTTGGGGACAGGAGGACACAGTTACCTCCTGACCTCCCATGCAACCCACGACCAGCTAGCATTGGGTGTAACCTTCCCCATAGGCATCATCCCCTCTTTAGACTGATAGATTGACTGGAAACACACTGCATTATCTGCCACTGTGCACACTGCATTCTATCACCCAGTAATGCCAACCCTGATAAATACGAAAATTACTGCTCCTTTGTGAAGTTAAAGCCACTTGCTGAGCGAACAAATAAAACTGGCTTTATTGGAGATTCATGTAAGACCTCCTCTGACGCAGTTGTTTTTTTATAGCCAAGCATTTTCACAATTTGTCACTGTAGTGAATGGAAAATGTCAAAGTCTGTCTATCATTTAGATCCAATATCAGAAAAGAAGGCTACAAATGTCCATGTTTAAGGCAGAGGTTAGGGGTTTAATCTTAGTGTTTTAGTATCGCAATATTGCAGATTTCCAGACTTCTGAACAGCGATATCCTGAAATAGTAATAATACACAAAGAAAATCTCCTTTCAGTAAAAAGACGGGCACCGTTTTCCTTATTTTATATGTATTCCAGGACTCCAGAATGCCATTTCCAGTGGTCGCTTTGGTGCTGGCACCAAACTTTCTTGGTTATCCTACCTGCTTCTCCTTTCTTATTTGGTACATTGATTGGTAATCAATGACCTTGCAAGCTGGTGAATAGTTGTCCTAATCTGCACAACCCACTTTTTGTATTACTGAAATATTGACAGTGACTGAAGACTAGACGCAGTGACCCCATCACATACGCTCTGGTTAGGGGTGACAGATCCCTGCCAACGTGACTGTTCATGAATGACACTTGCCTCCTCCCAATCTGCACCCATAACTGCTAGCCTGAATTATAACGTCAAATGTCTATTTATTACCAATTTCTAAACAAACAGTATTGAATTGTACAGTTTGCATGTCAAATTACTTTGTCGATTCTTAGCAAGACATTTTGATGTATCTAAATTATGCCACTGTATGTACAAAGTTACTACAGAACGCACTTGCAGCACTATATTTTGGACTCATTTTAAAAAATGCTAAATTAAAGTCACTGAAAAGTTGCTGCGAGAAACACAAAGATTCAATGGTCACAAGCACAGCTGACCGGCTGATTCAGCTATTGACAGCTTTTTTTTTGGAAGATGTTAGAACCACAGCTAAAGGGATTATTGTCTCGCGTTCATCAGTGCACGTGTGTGCAGAGAGGGAGCGAAAATAAATCACTGAGCCTGGGAAGAAGGAAAAGAAAACTTTCGATCACAATTGGATATCTCAGCAACCGTGGACGGAGCGAAAAATCCTAATGATTATCATTCACACAGATGCAACGACGTGAAATTTAAACTCGCACACTATCAGTCATTTTGGTTATAGTCCAGAGCATGTTATCACAGCTTCCTGTGTCATTTTATGTTCTTAGTTTTCCCTGTCCCTCGTGTCCTCCCAAGTTCCACATTTCTCAAATGTATCTTTCAAATGAAACAGAAAAATCATGGAAGAGTTCAGCAATGTAGTTGTGTTTCCCCAATTACGTCTGCTGCATTTTTCTAATTACACCTGTGTCAATGACCCCTAACGTAACGCCATTATGAACGGGTGGTCGGAGCGACAAGATTAGAACAGATGTCGCTACGTCTGTTGCAATTAGCCGATTCATTACCCTGTTCCCCCAAGTTTACAGAAAGGTGACACTGCCTTCTCTTTATGCTAATGGCACCTGTCGGCGGCAATTAAAATACATAAAAGAGCCCTATCGAGCAGATCCTGTCAGCACTGAGTGTCGATCGATGCAGGATGCCTGTGGGGTGATGACCACACCCAAGGCAGACTGCAAGAGACTTGGTCAGACATTCATAATTAAAATTTGCTTCAATTCAGCTTAGCATGGTGATAGTGTCATGGTGGCTCAGTAGTCAACACTATTGCTTTAATTGTCTTTAGTTAGGGGTTTGAATCACACTCCTTTGCTATGGAGAAGTTTTTTTTATGTTTTATATTTTTATGTTCTCCCAAAGTCCAAACACATGCAATTAGACAAATGACTATCTCTTAATTGTCTCTTAATGGTATGTGACTATGTTCCCTGCTATGTCTTGATATGTATCCCTGCTTTGTGCACTGTGCGTTCTGAGATAGACCCCCAGCTCCCTTGCTAACGATTTTCTGTTCTCGGAATGTTTACCGAATGTTACAATTAAGGTATGGAAATATACAGTGTATACCTTTCCTCTTCCCAAAATGTTATCCCACTACTACAACCTCAGCTAAGACTAATAAAATAAAAACAAATGAAAAGTGTGGCAGATTTTGCTTTATATCT
This sequence comes from Pollimyrus isidori, assembly GCA_019775955.2. Lineage (NCBI taxonomy): Eukaryota > Metazoa > Chordata > Actinopteri > Osteoglossiformes > Mormyridae > Pollimyrus > Pollimyrus isidori. The sequence continues at coordinate 8,986,934 of JABFDZ020000066.1, read as the reverse complement.
CAAAGAGGATGGGCTTGAGGCTGGATGGTGTTTTGGGCGTAGATGCATTTAGTACTTTAATGAAATAATATTTTATGATAAACCAACATTTTCAACAGGCTAAGTTAAAAAATGATATTAGACGAGCTAAAAGGAATGTCGAAAGGAAGACTGCATTGGAGGTTAAGGATGGCGTTAAAAGTTTCTTCCAGTATTTTAAATCTAAAAGAACTCTAAAAGCGGAAATTACTGATCTGCAGGATAGTAGGGGTCTTATAATCGAAAGTGACATTGATATAGTAAATGAGTTCAATGACAGTTTTGCACAGGTATTCACTGTTGAGGACACTAGTAACTT